>OY978216.1:1330077-1610991 GCA_963854785.1 Vaccinium vitis-idaea | reverse complement strand
CCGACCTAGGCTTCATTTTGTTCCCCTTGATTCTCTGGATTTTTTGTTAGGTGGTTATTAAAAATTTATTCGAAGATGTCTGAGGAGTGGTCTGAGAAATCTATAGCAACTAGGTCTAGCACCGATTTCATGCTGAGGAGTGTGGTTTCAAAAGCTAAATTCGAGGTTGAAAATTTTGATAGGACGAACAACTTAATTTGGCATGTGTAGGATGAAGTTCATGATGTTTTGGTCAAACAAGGGTTGGATATTACTCTAGAGCCCAAACCGGCAGAAATGGGGGATAAGGACTGGGATTAGATTAATCGGCCGACAAGCTTGTGATACTATTCGCTGTGTCTCGCGAAATATCAAGAGTACTTTGCTGAAAGCGAAGGATCTGTGAAACAATAATGTTAGGCACACACAAAAAGTTACACAATTTTCCTAAACACACACACAAGTGTGTGGGCTCCACACACACTGGATCTGTGTAACTTTTTGTGTGTATGTAGTGTTGCTGTCTGTGAAAGAAGCTTGAGAACTGATTGTAAATTTCGCAAGGACTCTATTTCTCTATGTTGTCCTTGAGTTAAGGATTTCTAGACACCATTTTGACACAACTTGATTACTAAGGCCCTGTTCGGTTTGAGATTTTAGTTTTGTTGACGTCATCATTTCTCTCATTTCTCTCTCTATCTCTCTCCACTCATTACACCTGCTTACATCATCAAAACTAAACTAAACTACAAACCAAACATAGCCTAAGTAATTTTCTGAACATCTGAAACTTCGAATGTTGGATTATTATTATTATTATTATTATTTCTTTTTGTGGCTCTACGATCGCTAGTTGCTATCTCTGCTCATTTGGTACTTTCTAACACAAAATAGTAACTGTTAGGTCATGTTTTGATTTGCCTAGAGACCTGACCTATTGAGAATCCTAGTCCCTAATTGTTCTGTTGGTTTGTAATTGCCAAAAGAAACCACGTTTATTTTGCATATATTCTTAAACCAGACATGTCTGTGTATTGTGAGACCTTGTAACCCTAAATGCATGTATTAGTTTGTATGATATTCTGAGCATACAGCACAAGTCGAACATTGTATCCGGTTACAAGAGTAGTCGAGAATTTACACAAAACACTTCGACGCAAATAAGACAAACAGTACATTAATTAGAGGCAAGACTAGGAAACATATGAACAATGAAGATTAGTAAACTTCAGAGACATAAGTTACTCTCTGCGAGAGACCCTACGCCATAGTTTTAAATAGCGGTATTGGTCGCGGTATCGGGACGTACCTGCGATACGTCGCGGGAATCGGATGTAGCGGTCGTGAATTTTTTAACTTTTTGGCGTATCGGCCAATATGGTACAGTACGTATCGGTATCGGAGCCTCCAAATCCCGAGATGAACCGGCCGATACGTACCGTATCGGCCGATATTCAAAACTATGCCCTATGCTTGCTTCGCTTTTGGCATTTTCATTGAGGGTGATAGAGAAAACCATTTTGGTAGGGGAAATTTCTTGGGTTTATGTTTTTACCATTTATGCACTCTCAACGCTACGTCTCTTCACATTATGCTCTTCTCAAGCTGTATTTTGGATCAGAATGCATACATTTCTTATGTATGTTTGATACGTTTGGGTTTGTCTCAATCACTCTGCATTTCCCTGCATGTTTTACTGGGAACTCATTTTTTTCTTCTATTTTTCCCCCACTAAAAGTCTCGAGTGTTTTTATGCACAATCTCAAGCTACGTACGTCTCTTCACATCCATGCCTTCTTCCCATAAACTCATTGAGTCAATTATATATGTCTACTAAAAGTCTCGAGTGTTTTCGTCTTGGCACTTTCATGATTCAAGCCGTTCATTGCCGAAATGAAATCCGAGCCGTTCATTGCCGAGATCAACGGCTCGTGTGCCGCGTTACAGGATCCCCCTGATCAACCAATCCTACCACTATTGCTCAGGCAGAACCAATTGAGGAAGTTTTGCTCATCCGATGCGAAAACAAGAACCTTCCATTGGAAAGAGAAAAGGGTTATTTTCACTTTGTTTAAGAGAAAGACAGAGCATTAAGCTTAATTCAAACCTCTGTTATTATTATTTTTCTTTGCTTGGCTAACCAATAACATATCCACGCAATCATTAAGTCCTAAGGCAATCATTAGGATCTTAAACCTTCAATGAATCGAAGTTATGAACTCCAATAAGCTAGAATTCAACATATAGCCTTTATATGTTTACAAAATCTTGACGTATTACAAAGAAATATTAACACTTGTTGCATGATGTAAATGCATTACAAGTTCATAGTATGTACTAATATATGGCAAAATTAATGCTAGCTGTCCTTACAGTACTGGCAGCGCGTAATATCCTGACTTTGTTGATGTTCTAAAGCTCATATGTCATTCCAACCTTTAGCAGGCGCTGATGAGGAATATCAAACACCTTCTCTGTTTGCCTCAAATTCCTTCTTATGAAATTGTAAGCATAATCAATCACTACCTTCTTCCCTATGTTAGCTCCCTTTGCCGCAATCACCTCATTCTCACCCATCAAGTGAACAACTCCCGCACCCCACGCTCTATCCAACACATCAATTTCCCTCCCCATTGCTTCTATTTGCCTCTCGTTGTTAACTTTCTTTCCCTCGATATTCACATATTCACCATAAGATGTCTCGTCGTCTGACTCTTCGCCACCATTCTTTTCCTCAACGGTCTGAACAACTGCGGAATAAAGACTATCGTCTCTGATGAACTCCTTCAGCCTTTCAACCAGTATTCTCTCAAAGGGCTCTTGTTCATTTTGCATGTCTGTGTATCCGTATCTTACCACACATCGGAACACGTTTAGCTCATTTGGTTGTACTCTACGGAAGAGAAACCGCTCTTCCACTGGGACCTTGCTTATGGGTAGTGATTTAATAGAGACGAAAACAAGGACGGAGTGAAGTGCAGGTACATTTTCTGCATAATGCTTGAATATGGGTGGGATTCCTTGAACAAGCTCTGAGTAGAAGATCGCAAATCCTGGGATTCGACATACGTTTGTGCTATCAATGATTTCCTTTACCTCTGCAGGGGAAACCTTGTGATCTAGCTCGTAATAATACTTCCTTCTATACACATCATTCCAGATAAACATTATCACCATTAAGAAAGCGGCAAAGGCCAAGGGTAGGTACCCTCCTTCATCGAATTTGTAGAGGACGGAACTTAAATACAGGAGCTCGACTGAGCCAATGATAAGAATGTATAAGATCACGAGAAGAATGTTGATTTTCCATATCATGATCATGACAAGAATTACGAGTGCAGATGTAAGCGTCATCACAAACACCACCGCGATCCCTGCAGCCAAAAATCCATTAAGTATGCACAATATAACCGGCTTACCTTTTTTGTACATCTATTTTTGTTGTTAAAATTTTCAGAAAAAATAATAGAACGTTGTGCTATTAGTGCTAGATTCATTTGATGGAGGAGCACAAGCTCTACACCAAGATGAGAGTGCCAGGATGCCCCACGGCATAGCCTAAATTTCGAACATTTATATGTAATGTTTCAAGGATCCATAGAATTTCTTATTTAAAGGCAGCGTATAGAATCTCACCGTAAGCATTTCCTATCTTGGTAGTTGTTTTGAATGCAACAGTGACTGCTACACATGCCAGCATGAGAATATAATTGACTTCGGGTATGTAAACTTGTCCTTCATACTTGGCCGAGGTGTGGACGACTTTCACTCGTGGGAAGCACCCTAGTGCTAGGGACTGCTGGATGATTGAGAAAGCACCCGAAATCATCGCTTGACTTGCTATGATCGCTGCCATAACGGCCACCACAAACATTGGCCAATATATAGCATCTGCGTTGCATTGGATTTTTCATTAATCAGTTAATAGATTGAAATTTGAACAGTGGTATATATGTACCCAAAAAACAACAAATGAGGAAACTGTGTTTATATTTCTTACGTGGAATAGATTTGTAGAAAGTGCTTGCGACCATGTCACTGTTTTTTCTAAGGAAAGAGGCTTGTCCGATGTAGGCTAGGATGAGGGATGGATAAGTAATACCGCACATGCTTATTTGTATGGACCGAACACTGAAATGACCAAGATCCGCAAACATTGCCTCAGTTCCTGTATTTTTGCAAATAGATAAGGTTAGTAAAAAGACTCAATACTTTCTGCGCAGAGTCAAATTAATCTAGAAAATTCATCTAATTCTCCCAAAGCTTCGTATAGCATGTCAAAAGGCTAAATATCTCGACCAAACTATAAATTTTCAAACAACTATATGAAATGAATTAGATCGCCAAAAAATGCACAAACAAAGATAAAGAAGATGAAACCTGTTATGGAAAGGACAGCCCCACCAAGGGAAATCCATGCATCTTTTTTGTTTCTCTTGAAATATTCGACGATGTACTGTGGATTCAATGCTTTGATTACAGTTGGATCAAACTTGATGAAATTGTAGACCCCAATTCCAGAAATCATTAGGAACCAAATACTAATTATTGGAGCGAAGGTGTAGCCGACTTTATCAGTTCCAAGCCTTTGAAAACTGAATAGTAAGACTAAGATGGCAACCGATATCCAAACAATCTTCCCTGCAATATAAAGAGAATGATGAAAAAGGTACCTCCAAACACTGCCTACTACCTGATACTTGGTGTGTGCATTTCTCCTACCATATGCTTTTATCAACAGTTGAGTGGAACATTACTAATAAGTTGGCTAAAATAAAGCTGCCTAAAAGGTTCACGAGTGAAGTCCAACATAGTAGTTGACAACTTTAAATGGCCTAAATTGTTGTGGCCCAAAACAACTGGTTAGTCCTACCCAATTAGAAACAAAAGCCCACCCAAAATGGAAGTCGGGCTAACATCATGTGGGACCAGATCAAAGTCAGTGCCGAATGCTTAGGGTGGGCTTCATACTACTGCAATAATGCACAATCAATTAAAACTAAGTCATGGATTCAAGTAAAAATCTTTTCCGAAATGTAGTAGCCGGTGAGCCCTCACTCTCAATTGAATAATGCACAATCAATTAGTTTATAGTACCATCTCTGATTACCAAGGAATGTACAGACAAAACTACTTACATAAGTCTGGGTTGAAGTCTATGGAGAGACATCAAACTCCTTTTGGTTATTTAATCCACTAACTAACTTCCCCACTAACCTCGCTGATGTATAATACGTATAGTACGTGCTCCATCCCATTTTGTCTGCTCAGTTCTTTATCAAATGTTTAATTTGTATTGTGGAGTGTTTATGAGGGGGGAGGGAGAAATTGTAAGAGCACGTGAGATATACCTTCAGTAATGGAGGATGTAGCTACTTGGAGTCCACTTACAGCTGATAAAACTGCCAACAAATTGGAACAATGTGCAAACAGTTTGTCAGTTTAAAACATTTATTATATTTTGTTATCTCTGATTTGGTACTCTCACTTAAAAAATTAACTTAATTTATCATTAAGATTAGGATTCTGAAGTGAATCCAACAGAGTATGTATGAGATTGAATTACCTGAGATGGAAGGAGTGAGGACACCATCTCCAATAACCATAGAAGTGCCCAACATTGCGGCCATGAGTAAGAAATACTTGGCAAATCGGCTCTTCTCTAGGCTGGACTTGACCCTTGATGCGCGTTTCACGCGATTGTTAGGCAACTCAAGTAGAAAATTGGAAATATCTGCATCTTCTGCTTGTCGACTCGGAATTAAACCCACTTTGACGTACCGACATATCAACGAGTACAATGCAAATGTCCCACCTGATCATAAGATTAACGATATAAGATTCGTAAATGTGTATCCCATACCGAGATTGTCTCAACGGAGCAGAGTTCCATTAAACAAAATGGTGTTGTATAAACACTTAAAATATCTAAATTTACACAAAACAAAAATTTGTTGCCAGAAAACCCCAAACAAGAAAACTTCCGAGGGAAAAAACGTAAAAATTGACTGCGTGCAAATTCAATCCTGATAAAGTTCCTCTGCCTCTACGTAATTAACGTGTAAAGTTGTTTTCACTGTGCAATTTTGTTACTACATTAATTATGTTCACCCAACTGCCTCGATTTAGTAAAATAGTATAAGCCTGGCTGGAGAAATCCTTTCCCCTCCCCAGATACTGCCTTTGAGCTGTTAAACTCCACTGACTTTCATTGATATTTGGACCACATGGAACCCCCTGCTCTTCACTCCCTGCCAAACACATACCGCCTCTACTTCTACTACTACTATCTTCTCAATAAATGCTTTTTCAACATATAGGCTTTAGTAGTAAATGTTTTTTCAGGTATATTCACAAATTTAGTCAGTTGACTAGTCCTGAATGAGTTGAAAAAAAAAAAAAAAACACCTCAACAGTTTTAAACTTGGAATCTGGGGAGGAAGCAAACCCGTCTTAGGTCATGACAACCGGGCCAAACCCTTGGAATTTATGACCACTAAAGTTCGGTTAGCATTCCCACTTTATTTCTTCGTTCTTTTCATTAAAAAATAACAGAACTTATTATTCTCAACAGACACTAAAATTGCTTTTTGGAAGTTAAAATTATACGCAAAAATAATGCTACTAAAAGTCGAAGGGCCACCAAAAGATTTTTCTTATTCATATCAAGTATTGCAAGTAATGTGAATAGGGTGATGGGGACCCATCCTAAAAAATAGGAGTAACTTGATGTGACCTCCAACACTACATAGGATGTTAACTTTGACTATGAATATTCTTTTCGATAACTCAAAATTATCTGCTAGTTTATACATATATACCTTGATTAATTTTTGAAAAATTAGATTCACTGCTCCCCTTTTTAGAAAATCTATACTAATAAATAAATGGGGAGCACCACTTCTGTGAGGATTCCACATTTTTGAATTCCAAAATTACCCATAATATTTGCTTCTACCATCCGATAACTGCCAAGGGTAATTGCAATATTCCCATCAAAACCACACAACCGCACGACAGTTACCAAATCCTATATCAGTTCAAAAGAAAAGAATACCAAATTTTGCTCTCCCATAGATGATTGTGTGGAACCATGGCAAATTAAGGCAATAACTAAAGGCCGCTTGTGTGTGCAAGTCAGTTTTCGACGAAACTTGCACAATTTTGATAAATTCTACACAACACTAAGTTGGAAATTATTGTTCATATTTTTATCAAAATTTGACTTGCAGATGCATAAATGTGTGACCCTGCCTCTATTCAATTGAAGCCGGAACAAAAAAGCCTATAAATTGGCATCACTTGAATTTATATTCTCTATAGTGTAAAAAAACCGTTGACAAGGACAGGATACTAAAATTAAGAGGCAAAATTCATTTGTCTCGCATGTATCAACTCCGAAAAGCCAGAAAATATCCAAAGGAGAGAGGAGGGGGTGTTTTAGTAAATTATTACGTACCATCGCCGTTGTCGTTTGCACGTAAGACGATGAAGACGTACTTGATGAGAGGAATCAAGGTGAGGGTGTATATGATCAAAGACAAAACCCCCAGGATGTCATCGTTGTGTTTTATACCGTCTGTGAAGGTGGAGGAGTAGACGTACAACGGCGACGTTCCGATGTCCCCGTACACTACTCCTATGCTCTGAAACGCTAGGTGCAGTATCACCGACCACCCTGCCGCCTTTACCAAAAATAAAAACAACACCATTATATTTAATACTAAAATAAAATAAGATCCCCATGAAAATTAAAATTTGAATACAAAAAAAATAATAATTAAAATTAAAATATAGTAATTAATTTATGTGTGTTTGGGGAAACAGACCTGCTGGGCGCGGTTGCCGTGGGTGCTTTCGAATTTGTTGGATTCGATGTCTAAGGAGTCGTACCGCCTTAGCTTGTTCCAGGAGAGCTTTTTCCCTTGGAGTGGCGGTGGTGGTGGTTGAGACGTCGAGGATTCTTCCACCGGCTGGATAGTGTTCACGACTTCTGCATCATCACTTTTCGACATTTCTCTAGAGAGAGGCTGAGAAATGTCGAGAGAGAGATGTGGGGCTGTACGAACAATAACCAAATTTTCAATTTTTCATGCGCAGTTCTAGAGAGAGAGAGAGAGAGAGAGAATTGAGTCCGTGGGTTGGGGAACTGGGGAAGGTTTAGACGGCTATTTATAGAGGCTGGCCCTGGAAATGACAATTATAACCCCCAAGCTCTAAAAAACTTTTCGTAAACTTTTTTGTCGCAATTATTTTGATTTGAGCAATGAAATGAATTGGCCCAATTAGGTCGGTGAACAAACAACCCATGAAAGAAACAAGATTAGGGGAAAGGATTTACATCCATGCAACCAAATCTAACACTACATGTTAGTATATAATTTTAATTAGGAATTTATGTCCGATTTTAAAATTAACCACTAATGCATCCGTGCTTAACTACCTAATCCTAAAGGTATACATATAGCTACAGTTATTGGACCCGATAGGTGACAACTTAATTCACACTCCAAGTCAAGGTGACAACTTAATCCTCGTGCTCATATTTATTTATTTATTATTCTTTTACAATCTCGCCTGATTTAGTAATCGAAGTGGTGTTGATTGGCACAACACTGGTGTGCTTAGCGGTTTGCATGTTAGAGCCAAGAGACTCAAAACGTAATAATGAAGGACTATAGAAAAAATTCGCAACTCAATCATCTTGATAATCATTGGTCTAAGTAAAAAAAAAAAAGAACGAACAACAGCTTGTGTGCACTATAGGATGATCCGAGCATTCAATTGCTGAGATGAAATCTGAGCCGTTGATTACCGAGATCAACGGCTTGTGTGCACTACAAAATTCTCAGATTCGAGGAAGAAAAAAAAACAGAGTGCATAATAAAATGGAAAGTGGACCAACGGGATATCCGCGGGAAGTTCCCGAGCCAACGATATTCTTAACTTCAAAAGAGGACAACAGCTTACAGTTCGTCGCTGCTGTTCTTTATTATTATTATTATTATTATTATTATTATTATTATTATTATTATTATTAGTATTTAAATTGTAAGTACTTATGTAAAATAATCGTTGCCGTTCTTACGATTCCCAACACTTGTTTAATTAATTATACTATTTTAAACATTTAATTAGCAACAAATCTGACTGAATACTAGTAGTGGCTGTCATAACCGACAAACTAAACAACGAAAATGTGACGTCCAATTTTGATTTAAAAATGTCCACAAGACATTAAACATTTACCATTAGGCACTCTTAGTCATATAGTAATATTTGTAGATCTCATGTATCTGTGGTGATCTGAATCACTTGGCCACCATCTCTCTAAGCAACTTCAATTGTTGCCATTTTTATGTTATACTCGTAATTTGGAGCCATAGAAACTCCAATGGAAAGCCTATTCAGTTTTAAAATGACACAATACCAATATTTGTACCAAAATTGAACCCTTTGCAACACACCAATTACCACAAGAAAAGAAAAAGAATGGAACCAACGGACATGAAAGTCTTATCGGAAAATGGCCGATATCAGAAAACGTTTGTTAGACTAAAAACGTTGGACTACCCTTCATCCTTGTTGCAATCTCTTAAATGCCAAAATAAATCAAGAATTGAACAAAGAATACTTGATTATGTTGGAAGGTCTTGGAGGTCGCCGGAATCAGAAAAACGCCACTTAAAAAGACATTTTTTCTGATTCAGGCTTTTCGTTCGGGTGCTCTGGTGGTGAGAGTGGGAGAGAGAGAAATCGAGAGAAGGGAGAGAGGGAATGACTGAGGGACAGAGGGGGAAGGGGAGATATCAATGGATTTTTATGGTGTGAGAAGGAGAGAGAATGGGTGATTTCCCATTGACTGATTTCAATAGCTATTTTTATCAACGGTTGTGATTCATTGTGATTCAAGAGTTCTGGTTAACTAGTTAAATTTGAACGGTTTATGAGAAGGAAAGAGAAGGAGGGAACCGTTGAGAGAGAGAATCGGTGATTTTCAATCGTTATTAGGAGTGAGAGGAGTGATTTCCAATTGAGTGATTTCAACCGTTAGTTCATATCACACTAGAGAGACAATGCCAAAATTTGACCCAAAAAGTCACACTTTTAGTACCAAATTTTGACAATGGATGTCGCCCTTTTGCATCTCAGAGGCGTTCTAACAAGTTTTTTTTTAACTTATTATCAAAATATACATATACTTTCTTACCTCACTTTGTAATTTAGAATATTAGCTTTTATAGTGCACACAAAATGTTATTTGAATTTTATTTTTTTCTTTATTTTTTTTAATGGTTACCTTCTACTTGTGTACTATAACAAACTATGCACCAAATTACTACTCCTCCGTTCCAAATCGTTGCTTTGAGATACATTTTTCTGTCATGATCAGATAATTGAATAATGATACCGGCCCATATATATATAAGCTAAATTTTAGAAAAACAAAATATAGCTTGGTGTGTGAACTTTGATTAAAAGATTCACACTAAAAAAAAACTTTAGTAAAGATCACGTGCGGTTTGGTCAAAGATCACGTGTCACATGTCGTGTTGTACTTTTGCCACAAAAACTGGGAAGCCTCCCAAGTCCTCCTCGCCGCAGTGGCCTCCACGACAGTTTAAAAAACCGGTTTTTGGTTCTATGTATAATTTTTGACCCTGGGGGAAGCGGTAATCCTACGGGTACAAACAATTTTGTAAAGAAAATGTACAAATTGCTCTCGGGGACCCACTTTTGGGTCCCACACGAGTGATCCAAAATGAAATTAATTTTCTACGCGTGTACTTCAGATCTCCATTATTCATCTTTTTTTTTTTCTTCTAAAGATTCGACATGGGGTACAATGAATCCGGCGGGAGAAGAAAAAGGGGGTCATGTGAATCCATTGGCTAGCTCGAGTGGCGACAGAGATGAGCTATAAACATAAATATTATGAGGTCAAAATTCGATTATTTCTTGAAGATAGGCCGCTACAGAGAAATCTATTGTGAATTCCCTAATTTTGGCGTACATGGTCTACTTTTAACCGGATTGGGAAGGAAAATAGTAGAAGTGCGCATAAGTTGACCCGAACATCCCTAACTGACGAAACAGAAAAAAAGAAAGGAGTTTGTGTGTCCATGACTTTTAGTTCTCTCAATAGGAAGAAAAAGAAGAAGAAGACAATAAAAGGGTTTGAAATTTCAATTTGGAATTCGTATTTCATTATTGGAGGGTTATTTTCTTTGGACGATGTAAAAAGAAAAATAATAAGGGGAGATTTTAATGCGAAGTAGTTCATGAAATTTTACATGCTTTAATCAATATTGTTGATGATCAGAGTACATCTTTTCTCAAGACAAATTTGACGGGGTGGAGATTTCAATCGTTCTCGGGATTTAAGTACTTGTTTAAATTTTGTGTTATAGGAGGACTATTTTTCTCAACAATATAGATAAGAAATATTACTCCCTCTGCCAGAATTTGTTAGTCTATTTTGGGAGTTTGTGTCACTTTATAAATGATTATATCATGTAATTTATAATATTTTATGTAATTTTAAAACTATTGTCTTATAGAACTAATCGAGATTTATCAAACAAGATTTATATTGGATATAAAATTTATTACTAATTTAAAGATATCACTAGTTTTTTATCCGGTTAAAGTAGAACGAGGGATAAACAAATGTGGAAGAAGGGAATACTAGGTTTCAATCTGGACTTTTTGAGATTTTATCACATGTTTAAAATAATCCTCACGATTGGAGGACTGATTTTCTAAACCGGACTGGAAAGAAATTGAAAGGGTGGAAAGGTGAGTCTGGAGTAGTACTTTGTGGCCGTGTGGGCCTTAATTCACAGCACAGTCGTGCTGCTTTGGTTCGGAATCATGCAGGCATTGCATGCATATGCCAAACGTCCAATATCAAGACATCGAGTTGGACTGCGAAGGTCTAATGAGAGTGACCCCTTTTTTGTTCCTTTTGCTTGGAAATTTCGCTACACGGGCTAACCACGTATAATAGTTGAGTTAAAAATGTGGTGTTATATGACAAAAATATATAAAAAGTATATCTCAATTGCTACTTCCGTCACAAAATGATAGTCTTTTTTAGGGGGATAATGTGTCATTTTCAATAGCTTATATATTTTAATGTGAAACTAAAAACAAATATGCTTTATGGATTTTGATTGATAGTAGATCTTAATTAATTCTATTATACATAGTTTTCAAAATCATAAAAAATATTATAAACTAAAAGATATAAATAGTTGAAAATTGCACGCAGTCTCAAAATGGGCTATCATTTTGGGACGGAGGAAGTATGTGTTGTTACGATAAAATGTATTGTTAAGTCAATGAATATTGTAATGGTGTTGTTAGAGTGTTACTCCCTCCGTCCCAATTTTATAGTCCCTTTTGGGAGTTCGTGCCACTTTTCAAAGTGTTATATCTTATAATCTACAATATTTTAGGTGATTTTGAACACTTTGTTTATTAGATTAAATCAAGATCTATCAAACAAGATCCATATTGCATATAAAATATATTACCGATTGAAAGATATAATCGTTTTTTTATCCGGTTAGAATAGAACAAGGGACTATAAAATTGGGACGGAGGGAGTATTAAATTTTTGTCAAAGTGTAGAAAAAATTGCATATAGTACACTCTCTCACCTCTTTTCTTCCCTTGAGACAGCACCCATGTCCCTTTTTTCAGATGGGACTGAAAACCCTAGTTTGCCTAGGTTTATAGATTTACTATGTTTTAATCTTTTGTAAAAATCAGCCCACTAATCAAAGAGTCAATCAATCACACAACGGAAAACAAACAATCGAAGAACACCAAGATATACGTGGAAAACCCTAAATGGGTAAAAAAACAGGGAAGGAATAAAAAACACTATACTCAATGTGTAGTTACAAGCAATCTTACCTACGATTAGAGTCCTCACAATCGAGCCTAAGATCTACTTGCCGAATCCACGTTCACCACACCCAGTGCTTTTGACTGCCGCCGCCTTGAACCCACAAGCCTTACGTTTGCCTCCTAGAATCCACCGAATGACTTTTCTCAAACTTCTTGTTGATGATGAAATAACTCTTAAAACCTCTTGGAGATGTATTTCCCTTTCAGTGATACGTATATTGTATCTGTACTCCAAGATGCAAAACAAAGAACCTCTCGAAGATGATTATTTAGCCCAAAGAATCATTCGATACTTGCAAGTCTTCGAGATGCACAAACCCTAGCCGCTGAAAGTGATGAGAGATGGAAATATTCGTGTTAGGGTTCTTATCACCGCAACTTCCACATTTTTCGACCTAATGGCTGAGTATTTATAACTGCTGAATTCGGGCATTTTTGCCGGTTATTTTGCTCGAGCCAAATGTCCAGCAAAAATCAATCAGAATGTTTTGCTAGTAGAGAGCCTTGAAATGTGTTAGAATAGCTTATTGATATTACTCTACAATGTCTTTGTCCCACATTGACTAGTCAGGAAATGTGTCTAGTCGTTTCATAATATAAATAAAGGTTTTATGTGTAAGGGTTAATTCAACACCCTATACACTTCTCTCTCTCTCTCTCTCTCTCTCTCTCTCTCTCTCTCTCTCTCTCTCTCACTTCTAACATGGTATCAGAGCGCGGTTCCCATCCTCCATAGCCATCACTAAACCCTAGCCGGAAAAAAAAAAAAAAAATTCGTCACTCATCTTCTTCCTCAATTAGAACCCAGTCATCTACGAAACCCTAAAACCCAGTAGTTCATCTTCCGCTGCATCTACAGCCTTCGAAACCTATAATCGATACCCATAATCAACACCCAGTTGTCGAACTCAGGCAATCATCGTCTGACCCTTTACAAAGGCTCGACGACCTCTGTTGTTGCTGCTAATCTATGTGATTTCGAGTTTCGAAGACTCGATTTGGACTTCTGTGACTGGCGATCCTTGCTGGCCCTCGTCTAACTTCTGTGACTCTCCTGGTTGTTGATTATCACGAGAGAAGACCCTCGTCTATCATCTTTTTGTTCGTGGGTCTGTTCATGACATTTATGTGTGGTATCATCTTGCTCTTGCTCTCTGTTCATACAAGTTCAGCTTAATCTTTTTGTCAGATACAAGTTCAGTTTGATTCACATGGGTTGTTGGTTATTATTGATCTCTGTTGCTGATTATTATTTGGATCTTGTGGCCACTGGTTGCTTTTGAGCACTGTTGGATATTTTGTTGATTAGCTGGTTGTTTTGGTGGTATTGGTGGTTGTTTGTATTGCTCGGTGAAAGTTTCGTGGTGGTTGGTTGATTGGTCGATTTTGATTTCTTATGGTAGATAGTAGGCAATGTTGATTGGTTGATTTCTTATGATGGATAGTAGCCGATGTGGTTGTTGCTGTGTTAGTAGCCAATTAGTCTGTTGGTTATTTGATTGCTAGTGGATTCTACGTTGGTGTTTGGGTTTGTTTATGATGAAGTCTGCTTCCGTTGTTTTTGGTAGTTTTGGCCCAGGTTTTGGTGGTCGTGGTTCTAATTTCCATCGTCGTGGTGGTTTTGGTCGTGGTCGCATGTCAGGGGGAGGTAGTTCTCGTCGTGGTAGTCCTGATTATGGTACCCGACAGTGTACCCATTGTGGGGGTACAAATCATACAGTGGGGTATTGTTATGATCTTCATGGTTTTCCTCAGGCTCATCAGGTTACTATTTCTGAGGATGCTGGACAGTTTACTCATCCTTTTGCCGACAGTAGGGTGACTATTTCTGTAGAGGAGTACCAACGCCTCGTGTCACTTCAGTCAGGTTCTGCCACTGCTACGCTATCTCAGACAGGTCCTTCTGTTACTTGTGTTGCATCTTCTCTTCCTTCCACTCCTTGGGTTATTGATTCAGGTGCATCAGATCATATGACTGGTAGTTCCCACATTCTTTCTGATCGTCAGTCTATCGGTAAACCACCCCATGTTACCCTAGCTGATGGTTCTACTACTGCTGGTATTGGTTTGGGTTCTGTTCCACTTACCCCCTTTCTTACTTTGGACTCTGTATTGCATGTTCCTCGTTTTCCATTAAATCTTCTGTCAGTTAGTAAACTTACAAAGTCTTTGAATTGTTCTGTTACTTTTTCCCCTCATGGTTGTGTGTTTCAGGATATCAAGACGGGGAGGAAGATTGGTGGCGGTGTTGAGCGTGGTGGCCTGTATTACTTTACCGATGGTGTTCACCCTAGCTCTATTGCTCTCCAGTCATCAGTTTCACCATATCAACATCATTGTCGTCTTGGTCATCCATCCCTTCAAAACCTTAAAAGGCTAGTTCCTTCATGTAGTCGTGTTAACACTTTGCCCTGTGAAGTTTGTGAGTTTAGTAAACATCATAGAGTACCATTTTATCCCAGGGTTGAACGTCGTGTGTCACATCCTTTTCAGTTAGTTCATTCAGACATTTGGGGGCCTATTCATGTGCCCAATGTTTTTGGTTTTCAGTATTATGTTATCTTTGTTGATGATTTCTCTCGTATTACATATCTTTATCTTATGAAAGAGAGATCTGAGTTGAAGACTATTTTTAAATCATTTTACATGGAAATAAAGACTCAGTTTAGTACTTGCATTCGTATGTTTCGGTCTGACAATGCACGCGAATTTTTTCATAGTACTTTATCTCAGTTTTTTGATGATCATGGGATTATTCATCAATCATCCTGCGCTCGGACTCCACAGCAAAATGGGGTTGCCGAACGCAAGATTCGACACTTATCAGAAGTTATGCGTGCCATGTTATTTCAAATGAAAGTTCCTAAGTCTTACTGGAGTGACGCAGTTCTTACTGCATGCCATTTGATCAATCGTATGTCTTCTACTGTTCTTGGGGGTCAAATACCCCATACAGTCCTATTTCCCGATCGGCCTCTCCACTCATTACCCCTTCGGGTTTTTGGGTGTACATGTTATGTTCATGCTCTTGATCCCGACCAGAGTAAATTGGACCCACGGTCCATTAAGTGCATTTTTCTTGGTTACTCTCGCACTCAGAAAGGGTATAAGTGTTACTCTCCCACTCTTCGTCGTCACTTTGTTTGTGCAGATGTTACATTTAATGAGTCATTGCCATTTTATTCGGGTCCACACACCCCTGTTATGGTTGAGTCTGAGTCTGTCTTTCCTATAGCAGTCCCATCTGGTTCTTCTATGAACCCCTTGCAGGAGAAACCCTTGCAGGTGTACGTTCGTCGCAACAAAGCAATAGAGGCACCACCAGCACCTGCCCCAACGCCTCCTCCATCACAAGATCCGGTAGCACCTGTCCCAACACCTCCTCCATCACAAGATCTGGTAGTTTCTTCTTCCTTATCTGACCTTGATCTTCCTATTGCTCTACGTAAAGGTACTCGTACTTGCACTTCTCATCCCATTTCTCACTATGTCGCGTATAATCATCTGTCTCCTTCCCTTCGTGCCTTTACTTCGTCAGTTTCTTCTATATATGTTCCTAACACTGTACAGGAGGCCCTTTCTTTGTCTGAGTGGCGGACAGCAATGGAGATTGAGATGACTGCTCTCCATGAAAATGGCACTTGGGAGTTGGTTCCTCTTCCGCTAGGAAAGTCTACTGTTGGTTGTCGGTGGGTCTTTACGGTCAAATTTAATCCTGATGGCACTGTTGAGCGGTATAAGGCCCGCCTTGTGGCCAAAGGCTATACACAAACATATGGGGTTGATTATGCAGAGACTTTTTCCCTCGTTGCCAAGATAAACTCTGTCCGGATTCTTATTTCTCTTGCTGCTAATCTTGGTTGGCCGTTGTTTCAATTGGATGTCAAGAATGCCTTCTTACATGGTGATCTGCTTGAAGAGGTATATATGGAGCAACCTCCTGGTTTTGTTGCTCAGGGGGAGCGTGCTCAGGTTTGTCGTCTTCGCAAAGCTTTATATGGTCTAAAACAGTCACCTCGAGCTTGGTTTGGTCGATTCAGTGATGCTGTGATACAGTTTGGTATGCGTCGATCTCATTCTGATCATTCTGTCTTATCTCTCCAGTCAGAGCGTGGAAAAATAGTGTTAATTGTGTATGTGGATGACATCATCATTACTGGGGATGATCAGAAAGGCATTGATGAGTTGAAGCAGTTTTTACAACGTCAATTTCACACTAAAGACTTGGGTAAGCTACGGTATTTCTTGGGTATTGAGGTGGCAAGATCCAAGGAGGGAATCAGTTTGTCTCAACGAAAGTATGCATTGGATATTCTTGAGGAAACAGGTTTATTGGGAGCAAAACCTGTGGAGACTCCGATGGATCCTAATGTGAAGCTTTGTGTTGATCAGGGGGAGATATTTCCACATCCGGACCGGTATCGTCGCTTAGTTGGCAAGTTGAATTATCTTACCAATACACGTCCTGATATTTCATTCGCTGTCAGTATGGTGAGTCAGTTTATGTCAACTCCTCGGCTTCCACACTGGGAAGCTTGTCTTCGTATTGTGAAATATCTTAAAGCTCATCCTGGACGAGGTTTGTTTTATCGGTCTAATGGTCATTTGCGTGTTGAAGCTTTTACTGATGCTGATTGGGCAGGATCACCATCTGACAGACGGTCTACTACTGGGTACTGTACTTTTGTTGGCGGCAATCTGGTCACATGGAAAAGTAAGAAACAAACAGTTGTTGCAAGGTCCAGTGCAGAAGCAGAGTATCGAGCCATGGCACACACGACTTGTGAGATCGTCTGGTTGAGAGCTTTGCTCATGGAGTTAGGGTTCGGTGTGGAGTTACCTATTCCTATGTATTGCGATAATCAAGCAGCAATCCATATTGCTTCAAATCCAGTGTTTCACGAAAGAACAAAGCATATTGAAGTGGATTGTCATATTGTTCGTGAGAAGATAGAAGGTGGTGTGTTATCTACTCCATTTGTTTCTACCGGAGCTCAGTTGGCTGATATCCTCACCAAACCACTGTTTAAACCACGTTTAGAGTTTCTATGTAACAAGCTGAGATTTTGTGATATTTATTCTCCAGCTTGAGGGGGAGTGTTAGAATAGCTTATTGATATTACTCTACAATGTCTTTGTCCCACATTGACTAGTCAGGAAATGTGTCTAGTCGTTTCATAATATAAATAAAGGTTTTATGTGTAAGGGTTAATTCAACACCCTATACACTTCTCTCTCTCTCTCTCTCTCTCTCTCTCTCTCTCTCTCTCTCTCTCTTCTAACAAAATGCTTGAGCAAAACTTGTAGCATCCAATTTTTCTTCAAAATGATCAATCCGTATTGACTAAAAGCTACTGCAGTCAAATAAAAATACATGTTGAAATGATTCCTTTTCCACACCTAAAACAGACACTCTAAAAATAAAATACCGAAGATTACAGTGCCATAAAAATACGATGCACGACAATGTATATGTTTTAGGCATGGATGTGCTAAACCAAAGGAAGCTCGGCCTATTGGGCTTACAGGGACAACACTTTCAGACCTATTTTTTCCTCCCCCCTCCCTCCCTCCGTTGCTATTGAGCTGGTAATTTCTGACCTAATCTTCGATGCACTTTAATCACAATTTAACTCCACTATTGGAAACAAAAATTACACTAACATCAATATTCAACTGTCTTAATTTCTGACCTAATTACATCCTAAACTACAAGATTGGAGATGGCCTAAGCTGTAACATAGTGTGAATGCCAATAATTTTCAATTCTTATCGATGCGATATGAACACCAAATCTGAATTATGTATAAGCTAGGTTTGAGATAACACCTTTTGTGTTACCAAAATATATGTAGGAAAACTGTTCTGAAGAACAGTTTAGTGAAAATTTTGGGTTCTTATAGATGAGTTGTAAACATAGATATTCTGAGTTCGAAAGTCAACTATCTGTTGGAGATAGGCCGTTAGAGAGAAATATCTTGTGAATTCCATAGTCTTGGCATAGATGGTCTACTTTTAACTGGATCAAGAAGGAAAATAGTAAGGTGCGCATAAGTTGACTCGGCCATCCCTAACTGACGAAAAAGAAAGAAAGAAAGAAAGAAAGAAAGGGTTTGTGTGTCCAAGAGGTTGGGATTTTACATGTTTAAATATTGTCCATTATTGAGGACTAGTTCTCTCAACAGGAAAACAAAAGACATTTAATGGCGTTGAAATTTCAATTCGGAATTCTTATTTCATTATTGGAGGGTTATTTTCTTTGGGCGATGTAAAAAGACAAATAGTAAGGGAGATTTTAACGTGAAGTAGTTCATGAAATTTTACATGCTTCAATCAATATTGTTGATATCAGAGGACATCTTTTCTCTAGAGAAATTTGACGGGGTGGAGATTTCAATCGTTCTTGGGATTTACTTCCTTCGTTCCAATTTGATAGTCTACTTTGAAACTATGTGTAATTTTCAAACAAAAAAATAATGTATTTATCGAAATAATTTTTGAATTTTTTTTTGCACTGCATAAAAGTTCTCAATGAGATCTATCAAATAAAATTCATATTAATAATTTTTTTTTTGTAAGTACATTATTTTTGAGTTTGAAAATTGCACGTAATTTCATGGTAGAATATTAAATTGAGACGGAGGGTGTATCAGTGTATGTAATATGTTTAAGTTTTCTGTGTTATTGGAGGACTATTTTTCTCAACAATGCAGAAAAAGAAATACTCCATACTTGGTTTCAATCTGGACTTTTTGAGATTTTTTCACATGTTTAAAATAAACTTCACGATTGGAGGACTGATTTTCTGAACCGGACAGGAAAGAAATTTAATCGGTGGACAGGTGAGTCTGGTGATTTTCTGATTTACTGGGGTTAGTGTCATAATTTAGGTAAGTGTGAGTAGTTAATTTTGGGAAATGATTTTCACACCCCCATTTTACAATCCACACTCCCTTTTTTTTGTCTTTATCCACATGAATTAACAATATTACCCTTGCATGTGGGAAAAAAGGTGTATTGAAAAAGGGCAATATTGTAAATTCATGTGGATAAAGACAAAAAAAGGAGTATGGATTGTAAAATGGGGGGTGTGAAAATCATTTCCCATAATTTTTCTCATTTTTTTGTGTCATAATAGTGTTGTTAACATAAGGGAGTGTCAGAATCTAAAAACTGTTAGGACCCGATTGGCTAAAGAAGGGGGTATAACTTATACCTCCAAGTTTTACCCCTCTATGCCCCTAACGGCCCGTTTGGATGGCGTATTAGTTTTGGAGGGATTAAATAGTAAGGGAAGATAAAATAGTCAGGAGGATTAAATAAGAAGGGTGGACCCACAGTTGAGAAAGAGGAATTAAATAATCCATGGTTTGGATGAGAGATAAAAAAAAAGGGGGATAAGGAGGGTGGACGATGTAAAATAATGTCAAAAGACTTTCTTGCCCTGGGTAATGCATATATTAAATTATGTATTTATATAATTATATAAATACCAAAATTAATTGATTTTATACTATTCAATATCTAATTTATAATACTTAATTGTAATATTTTTATTTTAAAAAAATGTTTTTTTATTTGTTCGTTTATTTATTTTATATACTAGTATTCAACAAGCAAACAATGTAAAATTCTAAATTATAAAAAAATTCAATTTTTTTGTATCGAATTAAAGATCACTATTAATAATTTAATTTGGTGCAAACCAAAATAAAAAAATTATGTCCAGAAGTACTTTATTTTTTAATCTGAAGAAAATTGCATAGGGGTAGGGAGGTAAATTGGGGGGCTAATCCCCCATGACTAAACATAAGCACCCCCCCCTCCCCTACTTATATTTAGTCATGGAGAAGGCTGACTAATTAGCCGACGTGCTAATTAGTCAGGGGTGAAAAATTGCTCCCAAAACAAGGGATATGTAGGGGAAGAGGGATGAGGAGAAGGAGGATGATTTAGTCATGGGTGAAAACCCTCATCCAAACAAGCCCTAAAGGGGTACTAATTAATAACAGGGGGAGGGGGTGTTATTATTTAGTGCACCTCAATACCCCCAGTAAAATTACCCCATTACCCTTCCTTATACCCTTGGTCCTTACCCCTCCCTCATGTTGACTGTTATAAAATGAAACCGAATTCCATTTTAAATGTTTTACGAACCCTTGCTATGTCCTTCAGATAAAAAAATAAGTACTTTCGCGCATAATTTTTTATTTTTTTTGGCACCAAATTAAAGTACTAATTGAGATCTTTAATTCGATACAAAAAGTTTTAAAAAATTTATACTTTAAGAATTTGACATTGTTGGCTTGCTTTGCAATATCCTTCGGATCACAAAATAAAGTACTTCTACATTAAATTTTTAATTTTTTTTGCACCAAATTAAACTAATAATTGAGATCTTTACTTCGATACAAAAAAATTTAAATTTTTTTATACTTTAGAATTTAACATTTTTGGAGAATAACATATAAATTATTAGTTATTATAAGTAAAAAAAAAAAAGCATAATTAAACAAAAGCAAAAAATTAGGTGGTAAGAAACATTATTAAAATGAATAATTAAAAAATAATAGTTAAATATTTTAATTTTAGATATAATTAATAAAATGAATTATTATATCATATTTGTTAAAAAGTATAAGTAATTTAATTAGTCTTATATTTATGTATTTATTTTATCGTAAAATCTAATATAACCCATGCACAAGGGTAAATAAGTCATTTGCTATGTTTTTACATCATCTACCCAATTTTATCCCCATTTATCACAAATTCATCCAAATCACGTACTATTTAATTCCCCCTCCATAAATGTCACATCATGTGGGTCCACCCTTACTAAATAATACTCTTTATTATTTTATCTCTCATTACTATTTAATCCCACCAAAACTTATCCCGTATCCAATCGGGCCTTACCTATCAACACAATTGTGTGACTGTCAGCAGCTTCATTTAAATAGAGCCCACACGTGAAAATATGAGAGAAAACAACGGAAGAGGGGAAGAAAGGGGGAGGAGTGAGAGAAGAAAAAGTGGAAAAAAGTACCGATGAGATAGGACAAAAGGTAGTTCCCCACACATACTTATACATATATTTGTGTATTTCTTTTACTATTTTAACATCCTTCTAACACCACCAATGCAACACTTTTTATATAATAAAATAATACTCCTTCCGTCTTATAAAATTTGATTCCTATGAAATTACGTGTAATTTTCAAACTAAAAACTAATGTACTTACGAAAATAATTTTCTAGTCAATACAGATCTTATTTGATAGATCTCATTGAGAACTTTTATACTATGTAAAAAAATTTCAAAAATTATTTTGGTAAATACATTATTTTTTAGTTTGAAAATTGTCCGTAGTTTCGTAGGGACCAAGCTTTATGGGACGGAGAGAGCAATACATTTTGTCATAATAACAAAAAATAAAATTAATTTTTAAACTTTTATGTCATATAACATCACATTTTTTTATTAGGAATCATGCATGCGCGCACATGCCAAACAGAATATCAAGACATCGAGTTGGACTGAGAAGGTCAAACGAGAGTGACCCCTTTTTGGTTCCTTTTGATTGGGAATTTCGCTACACGAGCTAACCATTAAGGCCATCTCCAATGGTTAGACCCTTCTCACTTTAATTTCTTATAAGAATTTTTAATAATTTGGAATTAAATTTTACAATTGCCTCCTCGAAAATTTCATAAATTGCCTCAACTTGCTTAAAATGCAAAGAAATTTCGACTTTTTTTTTCTTCTTTTCGAGAGTTAATAGTAGTATTACAAATGAAGCTATTGTATATTATTTTTGAAATATAATAAGTCACGCCTGGATCAATTATGAAGTAAAAATACATGTATCACTGTATATTTACGTTATAATTAACCTCTTAATTTAGTTTTTTCTTTGCATGGACAAATAGAAAAAATAACCTGCGTATAGATTGTAATTTTTGACCCCGCTAACTTAAAATCACGACTCCATCCCTAATTATCCACCAATAATACCATTACATCGTGGACTCTCTCACTCTTCTTTTCTTGGATTATCTTATATATGGTAAGTACCCTGATCAGTGAATAAAACAACTTCAGCCGTTAATTTGTTGCTTGGCAACAAACTGACATGTTCTATGACGATTTACATAAAGAAATGAAGAATCAGAGTATGCATAACGTCTTTTTCAACGTTTGCCTGTAACTCGCTAATTTTTTATTTATCCCAATGATCGATCCACACGTATAAACTAATCAATATAGTATAATTGCTTTTACTGTGTGTTACCTTCAAAGTTTAGGCTCGAAATTGCCTAAAAATTATCTAGATCTTAAGAGAGCAATTTTATTCATCCTTGCGAGGGTATACTCATTTTATAACTCATATCCATTATCAAAATCGTTCATTTTGTCCGGGTCCATTTGTAAGGAGCCTCTGCAAAAATTTAGTTAATTCAATCCAATGTTGGTAAGCGTTTGATCTAAGAGTTCAAACCCAATTTCAATTGAAATATCAGACCACAAAATTAGGTCTTGCATTGACACTTTGTAATAACCACTACGCATAATCTTCCCTTTCGGCCTCAATTTGTTTAAACTGAAAGCCAAGCCCCACAAAACCTATATTTAGTGGAAACCACCGGGGAAGGCCTGTATAGTGATTTGTATCATGGTGGGGTGTTTGTGCATTCACCTTTCTTTACATAGGATCATGAGCTGGTCAAAGAAATGGATTTGGCAACAATTTGCATATAAGCATATGTTATGGATAGATCAAACAAACACACCCACACACACAAAACCGAAACGAAGAATACAAACGATTTTACGTGGTTTCCCAAAATATGGTACGTCCACGGGAGAAATTTCACTATGAACAAGAGATTTACAATGGAGGAGATACACTCTCACACTCACACACAAATCTCTCTTGTTTACGCATACAAATTTTTCTCTCCACTTTCACACACACAGTACACAATCTTTTCACACTGCCGTGACTCTTACTTTTTCGACAGCTTCTCTGCAAACATAAAGCAATATATATAAACACATGCTGAAGGTTCCGGGTGGGTCTTGGAAAAGGCAAAATGGCTACCATCCAACAAACCCAATTAAAGCATTTAACTCATTCTCTTCCTCCTTTTCCAAGACCAGAGCACCAAAAAAGACCTTCTCTTGTTCTATTTCCCACGCATGCCAACAAAGAGGCTGTGATATTCCTCTTCCCAATTTGACTGCCACCACATGCCTTTGTTTACTTGACACCCTTTGGTCACCGTGCACACACACAGCCTTGATCATCTTTTCTATTCCTCTTTTTATTTTCCTTTCAAAAAAAAACATTTGACTTGGAAAAAAAACCCACCAGCATCAAGCGTGACAGCAGACATGTGGAGTTGGTCTTCGAGAATTAGTTAAGATGCGCAAAAGTTGACTCAGACACTTGTTATCAAAAAAAAAAAAAAAAACAGTATCAAGCGTGACAGCTACAGCTAATATGTGGTCTCCCATGGATTCATGTCTTAATCATTTTTCGAGGAGACCTAGGCTAGATATTATTTGTAAGTGGAAGTTTTTTAAAGTGCTTGCCAGCACGGTGGTAAGGAACTTGGTTTCCACTTGTGTGGACGCGGTTCGATTCCCACCCCTCACGTTTTTAGCCGACCCCAATTGATTGGGACATAAGACTTGGTTTGGTTTGGTTTGATTTGGTCCGAAACATTTTGTCTCGGTTAATTTCTCATATACATGTAGTCCCTCCATCCCACATGTAGCGAATACGGACCTAAAACCTAGGGATAACTTTAAGGGCAGTGAGTTCTGGATCCAGGGGTCTTGTAGTGAATGAGCTCACTGCTCTCTCGACCGTTCGATCCGAGATCCACGGTCCGGATAAATTAGAGTTAAAGTACATGTAAAAGTGCTTTTTAAAGTGTAGAACGATCCGGACCATTGATCTCGGATCGGACGGCCGAGAAAGCTCACTACACGCATATAGGGAGCTTACTCACTACAGGGCCCCCAATTCCGTGAGTTCTTTGCAAGTAGAAGTTGATACCAATCCTATTATCACTTTTAATTCAAATGATTCACGTGATATCCCTATTGTCATGCAGTCAATGCACAAGGTAACCACACACATTGGCAACTATGTAGGTTTCTTTTTCACATGCCCAATCCATAATCCATGGAATTGACGTTGCTTAAGGCCTTGGGGAAAAAAAATGAGGATATATATATATATACGGAAAACTTCACATCCGGACCTCCCGAGAATAAGAAAAAACTGATTTTTTTTTGTTTTGCAAATTATTTTTGGAAAATCCGAGCATAATTTTTGCGAAAACTGCTTGGATCAATCCCTTCCCGGTATTTTTTTTTGAAGATTTCCCGCGTGGACCCTTGAAAACACCTTTTGAACACATTGAACGGCTCGGATCGTCAAAAAAATATGTGGATCATGGAGGTCCAGAAACGGGTGGTCCGGATGTGAAACTTACCCTATATATATATATATATATAATTTTATACAAAACTTCTCGAATCAAACCCTTCCCAGTCCTCTTTTTTTGGGTGATTTCTTGCATGTGCCCTTAAAGACACGTTTTAAACATATTAGACGGTTTGGATCATGAAAATTTGATCCGAAAAGTAGGGTGTTGATGGAAGGTCCGCATTTTAGAGTGTGGATAGGAAAATTGGTGCGCGAGCGCGCACACACATAGTTTTTTTTTACTATTGCACCAATGGGTGCCTATTTAACAGTCCAAGACACAATAAAGAATACAAAATAGAAGTCCAAGACTTCGATTTGTAAAAACGGAAAAGTCTATGCATGCAATTTTAGTCTATGCATACAAGCTATTCAATTAATGTGGGCTCATGAGTCTTGGGGTAATTATTAAACAGCTTTGAAACAAAGTTGTGCCTCGAGATTCTGGACTGGATGTGCACCGATGGACAACGTTTGCTGCTAATTTTCCATTTGCTGAGGTTTCTTATTTGGACGTGCACTGTTTTTCAGTTGAATGTGCGCTATTGATTTTCTCGTGTTGATTTTCATTTGGATGTGAGCTGCTGGAAAACTTGCTGCTGTCTAATATACTACAACTCCATAACTAATTTTTCGGCTCACCATTCCATCTACGCAATGGATGGTTCAGATTTGCAGAAGCACGCACTAGTAAGAGTTAACTTTTACCGGGGTAAAAGTTGGCTTGGAGGGGGCACTACACCATGCAGCGCTAATGGGGCGCTACAGCTAGAGATCCCAATTTCCATTTTGTTTGCAGGAATATCAAGATTCTAATCCAGGTAAATTAGAATCTTTCTTTGAGTTACTCATGAGTATGCAACTTTGCATTGAGAATATTGGTTCTTATGAGCATTTTTCCAGTTGAATATATTCGCTCAGAATTTCAGGTTTAATGCTTTTAACAGACCAAAAAAAAATAATAATAATATATTCCGTATTGTATCCAAGTAAACAAAATACTTCTGATAGGATTGAATTGCGATAGGCAATAATTTTACTCCAATGCCAATGCACAGTATATTTCCCTTAACCATTCCTCTGTTTCCGAACCACTGGTGCATGTTTGGTTATTCCTTTCTCCTTGAGTAGGGAATCTATGTTTTGCGATCAGGCCGGCCCAAGCCCAAGGCTCATAAGGCCTGGGCCTAGGGCACTCCAAAAATGGCTACTTTTTGGGGCACTCAAACATTTTATACCAATGGGCTTGACTAGAACACTTTTTTGACCCAAATAAAGAAAAAAAAATCCATTATAAGTTACAAAAGAGCCCAACCATTGTGGCCCAATATTAAAAAAAAGCCCAAAAACCATTATGACCCAAAATTAAAAAAAAGGCCCATAGGCGAAAAGCCTAAAAGTTTGTTCCGTAAAACAAAATCTTAGAACCTTCTCCTTAGGCTTTTCACCAAAAGTTTGTTCCGTAACAAGGAGCACTATCTTTTGTGGCATGACGATGATCGAAAGTTTGGTGATGGGTTTTCCAAAATAGACTTCCCTTTTATTATCCCGCGTAAAATTTTATTTCCGTATTTCAAGATAGTGGGTAGCTGGAATGGTATTCTATGTTCGATCCTGGATTTTCCCAGAAGTTGTTGATCAAATTTCACTATTTTTCTTGCAGACAAGTCGTAATATTAATTCTAGTAGATCAAATTTCTTACTTATTATAAATTGTTAAATGAGCTATTTTTACCCAAATTTTTGGAGGAAACTTAAAGAATAACAGTCAACAGATTTGGGTAACACTAGGGTTAGATTTGGGTAACACTAGGGTTTAACATTGGCATAACAAAGGAGTTTTAACCCAAATTTTGTTTTAAAAAAGGCACAGAACTTGAGATGCTCTAAATCGTTGTTAAATTTAGCTTGTATTAATTCCCTTTTGGACGGGGAAATTGTAGTAACAAAAGCGTAGAAAGTTTAGTTGAGGAACACGAAAATTTTTAGGGCACAATTTTTTTAATTGGCCTAGGGCACCCAAATACCTTGGGCCGGCCCTGTAATTGCGATAAGCGAATTTCACAATTAAAATGTGTTGATCCTGCAATGGCTCTTTGTTTTTCGGACAAAGTATGATGTTCGTGGAGAAAAAAATAAAAAACCTTAATGAGTGGATCATTACTTCTCCTTAATGAGTACGGCCTGACCCAAGAGTCGACAGTGTGGGGAGCATCCGCCAGTGAATATACAAGGCGAAAGAAGTTGGTCTTCGATGGTCTAATGATCTCAATTCTCCTTCTTTGCCTGGCTAACCGATAACATATCAACTCCATCATCAAGTCCTGAGGCAGTCATATGGATCTTAAACCTTTAATTACTCGAATAAGCTAGAATCCAACATATAGCCTTTATATGTTTACAAAACCTTGACGTTTTACAGAGAAATATTAACACTTGTTGCATGATGTAAATGGCATTACAATTTACAAGTTCACAGTATATATACATAGCAAAAATTGATGTTGTCCTTTTTCTGCTAGTTGGCTACATTGGCAGCGCGTAATATCCGGACTTTGTTGATGTTCTAACTTCTAAAGCTCATATGTCATGCCAACCTTTAGCAGACGCTGATGAGGAATATCAAACACTTTCTTCGTTTGCCTCAAATTCCTTCTTATGAAATTGTAAGCATAATCAATCACTACCTTCTTCCCTATGTTAGCTCCCTTTGCCGCAATCACCTCATTCTCACCCATCAAGTGAACAACTCCCGCATGCAATGCTGTATCCAACACTTCGATTTCCCTCCCCATTGCTTCTATTTGCCTCTCGTTATTAACTTTCTTTCCCTCGATATTCACGTATTCACCATTATCTGTCTCGTCGTCTGACTCTTCGCCACCATTCTTTTCTTCAACGGTTTGAACAATTGCAGAATAAAGACTATCGTCTCTTATGAACTCCTTCAGCCTTTCAACTAGTATTCTCTCAAAGGGCTCTTGTTCATTTTGCGTGTCTGTGTATCCGTATCTTACCACACATCGGAAAATGTTTAGATCATTTGGTTGTACTCTACGGAAGAGGAACCGTTCTTCCACTGGGACCTTGCTTATGGGTAGTGATCTGATAGAGACAAAAACAAGGACGGAGTGAAGTGCAGGTACATTTTCTGCATAATGCTTGAATATGGGTGGGATTCCTTGAACAAGCTCTGAGTAGAAGATCGCAAGTCCTGGGACTCTACATATGTTTCTGTCATCAATGATTTCCTTTACCTCTGCAGGGGAAACCTTGTGATCTAGCTCGTAATAATACTTCCTTCTGTAAACATCGTTCCAAATAAACATTATCACCATTAAGAAGGCAGAGAAGGCCAGGGGTAGGTACCCTCCTTCATCGAATTTGTAGAGGACGGAACTTAAATACAGGAGCTCGACTGAACCAATGATAAGAATGTATAAGATCACGAGAAGAATGTTGGTTTTCCAAATCATGATCATGACGAGAATTACGAGACCGGATGTAAGCGTCATCACAAACACCACCGCAATCCCTGCATCCAAAAATCCATTAAGTATACACAATATAACCGGCTTACCTTTTTTGAACATCTATCTTTGTCGTTAAAATTTTCAGAAAAAATTAATAGAACAGTGTGCTATTAGTGCTAGATTTGTTTGATGGCGTGCACACTCTACACCAAGCGTGAGAGTATCAAGGAAGCCCCATTGCATAGCCTAAATTCCGAACACTTTTCCTTAATGTTTCAAGGATCCATAGCATTTCTTATTTAAAGGCAGGGTATAGGATCTTACCATAAGCATTTCCTATCTTGGTAGTAGTTCTGAATGCAACAGTGACTACTACACATGCCAACATGAGAAGATAATTGACTTCAGGTATGTAAACTTGTCCTTCGTACTTGGCCGAGGTGTGGACGACTTTCACTCGTGGGAAGCACCCTAGTGCTAGGGACTGCTGGATGATTGAGAAAGCACCCGAAATCATCGCTTGACTTGCTATGATCGCTGCCAACACTGCCACCACAAACATGGGCCAATACACACCGTCTACATTGCATTCGATTTTTCATTAATCAGTTAATAGATTGAAAATTTGAACAGTGGTATATGTGTACCCAATAAACAACAAATGAGGAAACTGTCTTTATATTTCTTACGTGGAATAGACTTGTAGAAAGCGTTTGAGACCAAGTCACTGTTCTTTCTTAGGAAAGAGGCTTGTCCGATGTAAGCACACATGAGGGCTGGATAAGTCAAAGAACACATGCTTATTTGAATGGACGGAACACTGAAATGACCAAGATCTGCAAACATTGCCTCAGTTCCTGTATTTTTGTAAATAGACAAGGTTAGTTAAAAGACTGGAAACTTTATGTGCAGAGTCAAATTAATCTAAAAAATTCAAGATCTAATTCTCCCAAAGCTTCATAGCATGTCAAAAGGCTACATTTTCCTTAATATCTTGACCAAACTATAAACTTCGAAAATACTATATGAAATGAATTAGATAAGGAAGATGAAACCTGTTATGGCAAGGACAACCCCACCAAGGGAAATCCATGCTTCTTTTTTGTTCCTCTTGAAATAGTCGACGATGTACTGTGGATTCAATGCTTTGATTACAGTTGGATCGAACTTGATGAAATTGTAGACCCCAATTCCAGCAATCATTAGGAACCAAATAGTAATTATTGGAGCGAAGGTGTAGCCGACTTTATCAGTTCCAAACCTTTGAAAACTGAATAGCAAGACTAAGATGGCAACCGATATCCAAACAATCTTCCCTGCAATATAAAGAGAATGATGACTGTAAACTCAGGATAGACTCTTGATCGACAATAGTAATACTCCAGTATGAAAAAGGTAATTCCTCCAAACACAGCCTACTACCTGATGCTAGGTGTGTACTTAATTTTCTCCTACCATATGCTTCTGTCAACAGTTGAGTGTAACATCACTAAGTAATTGGCTAAAATAAAGTTTCCTAAAAGGATCACGAGTGAAGTCCAATTTAGTTGACCATTTTAAAATGGCTAAATTGTTGTGACCCAAAACAACTGGTTAGGTCCACCCAATTTGAACAAAAGCCCACCCAAAATGTAAGTCGGGATAACATCATGTGGGACAATCAGTTAATGAACAATCAATTAAAAAACTTTTAAGTCATGGATTCAATTAAAAATATCTTCCGAAATGTAGTAGTAGGTGAGCCCACGCTCAATTGAACTCAATTATAATTTTAGTTTATACCAACTCTGATTACCAAGGAAGATACAGACAAGACTACTGCATGTAGGTATGGGGTTTGAGTTTATAAAGAGATATCGAACCCCTTTGGTTGTTTAACTTCCCCACTAGACACTGACCCCGTTGATGTATATCGTATGGAAAAAAATAGATTAAGTAGAATACGTACTTATATATTGTTGGAATTGTGCCTTGAATTTTCCTTTTTCGGGAGAATTCCAATTGTGTTTAGGATTTCCTATTGTGTTTAGGATTTCCTATTGATTTTGCTTCTTATAAATAGAGGCTTTTAGGGATCTTTTGGCTATCTCTCATATTGTGGCCTCTACAGAGTTATGGATCATAGCAGGCTCTTTGTATCTCTTCTTCACCATTGATAGTGAACTCTCTCTCTCTCTCCTCGCCCGTGGACGTACCTCAATCTTGGGGGAACCACGTATATCTTTGTGTCGTGTGATTGCTTGTTGTTTTGTTTGCAAATATCAATTGTTTGTTCTTTTTTAAAAATCAAAGAAACAAGTTTATAAATTTGCAAAAATTAACCCTCATAGAAAGTAATTTTAGAAATTTTCATTAACTTCCTAAGTGGACATGCACTTATTATACGTCCCTTTCAAAATTTGAGCTAGATGTGAAAAGCAAACATAACAGGACAAATTACATGAATACGCTCATTGACCCTGAAGAACATGAAGATTCCCTGTTAATGTGCGTCACTCTGGATGTCTTACATTTTAAGCAATATGACTTAAAAAAATTGTTTTTAGTAGCTTAGATTAGTATGTAAATAGCCAGTAACTAGTTAATGTATGGTATTGTGGAGAGTTTATGAGGGGAGAGGTAGAAAGGGTAGGAGCTAGCAAGCGAGATATACCTTCAGTAATTTTGGACGTAGCATCTTGGAGTCCACTCACAGCCGATAAAACTGCCAACAAATTGGAACAATGTGCACACAGTTTGTCAGTAAAACACATTTATCTCTGATGTTGTACTATCATTCAAAAAGTTAATTTAGAAGTCTAAATTTTTCATTAAGAATAAGTCATGTGAGTAATTAATTAGGAATATTGTGAAACGAACCCAGCGGAGTATGAGATTGAATTACCTGAGATGGAAGGAGTGAGGACACCATCTCCAATAACCATAGAAGTGCCCAACATTGCGGCCATGAGTAAGAAATACTTGGCAAATAGGCTCTTCTCTAGGCTGGACTTGACCCATGATGCCCGTTTCAAGCGATTGTTAGGCAACTCAAGTTGGAAATTGGAAATATCTGCATCTTCTGCTTGTCGACTCGGAGTTAAACCCACTTTGGCGTATCGACATATCAACGAGTACAATGCAAATGTCCCACCTGATCATAAGATTAACGATATAAGATTCGTAAAGGTGTATCCTATACCGAGATTAATTGTCTCAACGGAAGAGAGTTCCATTAAACAAAATGGTGTTGTATAAACACTTAGATATCTATATTTACACAAACAAAAATTCGTTGCCAGAAAACCCCAAACAAGAATATACTACTTCCGAGGGAAAAAACGTAAAAATTGACTGCGTGCAGATCCAATCCTGATAAAGTTCCTCTACGTAATCCATAGCTTCTTAATTAACGTGTAAAGTTGTTTTCACTGTGCAATTTTGTTACATTAATCATGTTCACCCAACTGCCTCGATTTAGGAGTATAAGCCTGGCTGGAGAAATCCTTTCCCCAGATCGATACTGCCTTTGAGCTGTTAAACTCCAACTGAGCTGTTAAACTCCAACTGACTTATTTTTTCTTTTGTTCGTTTTTCATTGATTTTTTTGTTATTGGTTTGTCTCGACTAAAGAAAAATAAAAAAAAGTAAAAAATTATGATCCAATCTCAAATTTTTTTGAATAAAGAGAAAATAAGTAAAATGACAGATTTTTTTTCTTTACTTTTGGTTTTATTCGAATGAGCATTCCAATTTTAATTGTTAAATTTTTTGATTCCTCTCATCACCACTGAAGTTTATTTTTTAAAACCCAGGTATTTGGGCCAGCTTAGCAGCACCTAGACTAATCTTAGAAGACAAAAATCTCACCGTCCACTTGTGGAAAGTATAATTAAACCTGGAGTAAATCTCCGTATGAACTAGTCCCAAATGAGTTGACAGTACTTGAAAAATTTTAAACTTGAAATCTTAGGAGGAAGCAAATCCGGCTTAGGTCATGACCACCGGGCCAAACCCTTGGGATTTATGACCACTAAAGTTTGGGTAGCATTCCACTTTATAACTTCGTTCTTTTCATTAAAAAAAATAACAAAACATATACTATATACTCCATTCTCGACAGACACTAAAAACTTGAAGATTGAGGTGCATTTCTAGAAACAAGTGAGAAAGTCATTTTGATTATAGCCACTAAATTTAAGTTATACTAATTCAATTTGACATGTCTTTCTATTTACGTCGTCAGCAATACTCTTCACTTTCTAATAAATAAAATCCCTTTTTCGAAGTTAAAATTATCACAAAAATAATGCTTCTAAAAGTCAAAGGGTCACCAACAGATTTTTCTTATTTATATCAATTATTGCAAGTAATGTCAATAAGGTGATGTGTAAATGTTACCGCCCACACTACACAGGATGTTAACTTTGACATATGGTTCTTTTCGATAACTCTAGCTAATCCGCTAGCTCATACATAGCTTGATTAATTTTGGAAAAATTACATTCACCTTTATGTATAGTCTCTATAGTGCAAAAATGCGTTGAGAAGAACAAAATTCGTTTGTCCAAGTGAGGCTCGTTACACCAACTCGTCGTTCTTCTCATATACATTAATTTTTAAAAAATTAACTTTTTAAAAATCTAGTTAGTGAAACGGCCGCGAGTGTTCTATTTTTCCTTTGAGACAAAGAAGAAAGAAAATAGCAAACGGCCGTGAGTGTTGAGCAAATTACTACGTACCATTGCCGTTGTCGTTTGCACGCAAGACGATGAAGACGTATTTGATGAGAGGAATCAAGGTGAGGGTGTATATGATCAAAGACAAAACCCCCAGGATGTCATCGTTGTGTTTTATACCGTCTGTGAAGGTGGAGGAGTAGACGTACAACGGCGACGTTCCGATGTCCCCGTACACTACTCCTATGCTCTGAAACGCTAGGTGCAGCACCACCGACCACCCTGCCGCCTTTACCAAAAAAAATGACACTGATTTAATGAAAATAAGATCCCCATAATAATATATAAGATTCGAAAACAAAATTGACTATAAATTGTGTAAATTTAACTTTTCTTTTTAAAAAAAAAAAAATATTTAGTTAACAAATCATGAGTAATGGTAAAATTGAAAAGACAAGAATTGTACAAAACAATCATAATGCTCTATAAAAAAAGTTGAAAACCTCAAAATGGAGCAAACAAACATGGACACGGAGGGAGTATAATATAGGAGTAATTGATTTTTGTGTGTGTGGGGAAACAGACCTGGTGGCCGTGGTGGTTGTGGAAATTGTTGGATTCGATGTCTAAGGAGTCGTACCGCCTTAACCTGTTCCAGGAGAGCTTTTTCCCTTTGAGTGGCGGAGTTGGTGGTTGAGCCGTTGGGGATTCTTCCACCGGCTGGATAGCTTCTGGGTTAGTATTCACGACTGTTGCATGATCACTTTTCGACATTTCTGTGTTCCGTGTGGAGAGAGAGAGAGAGAGAGAGACTTAAGAGGTGTCTAAAGGGAGAGGGGTTGGGAGAAAGTGGAGACCGGATGTTGAAAAACTGGGGTGGGTTTGGACGGATATTTATAAAGGCTGATCGAATATCCTGTTTTTAAGACAATGGTGATCAACAAACAACCCAGGAAAGGGAAAAATAGGGTAAATGATTTACTGTACATGCATCCAAATCTAACACTACATGTAGTAAAAAATCTAATTAGGACTGTTAGGTCAGATTTTAAAATTAACCATGCACCAATGCAACCAAATCCAACACTACATGCAGTAAAAAATGTCTAATTAGGACTGTTACGCCAGATTTTAAAAATAACCAATAATGCATCCGTGCTAAACTGCCAATTGATTTTACAAGTGCTTAGCTGTTTCCCCTCGGATTTTAAAAATTTGCGTCTCGATAATCTTAAGTAAACAAAACAAACGAACAACAAATTACTACTATTATTTATCAGTAAATTTGAACGATTAAAAAAACACTTACAAGGTTGTGATCAGTGAATGGGTTGTCATCTGTATAAGAAGTAAACGGACTGCATAATAAAATGGAAAGTGGACCAACGGAATATCCGAGGGGAAGAAGCCGACTATGCGGTAACAGCAAGGATGGAGCCAGGGGTAGCTAGTAGGGTCAGTCACCTCTGCTACAATTTGAAAAATTTTTACTATTACATTGAAAATATATATATACGGGGAGGCTCCAGTCCGGGATCCCGGAAATCCCGGATTGAAGCGTTTTGAAGCCCTTCCCGATATTTTTTTGACGATCCGAGCCGTCCAATGTGTTCAAAAGGTGTTTTCCAAGGCCCCGCGGGAAATCTTCAAAAAAAAATACCGGGAAGGGCTTGATCCAAGCAATTTTTCGCAAAAACTGCATATTTACAAAATTGCGTGGATCAAGCCCTTCCCGGTTTTTTTTTTTGAAGATTTCCCGCGTGGGCCTTGGAAAACACCTTTTGAACACATTGGACGGTTCGGATCATGAAAATTTGATCCGGAACTATGAGTTCCGGACTCTAGTCCCGGACTAGAGAGTTCCTCTATATATATATATATATATATATATATATACGAGATCTTTCCAATCAGGTATACCTGATGGGCTTCCCATCAGGGACTCCTATTTCCCGATCAAATTTTCACGATCCGAACCGTCCAATGTGTTTAAAAGGTGTTTTTAAGGGTCCCCGTGAAAAATCAGTGAAAAAAAATACCGGGAAGGGCTTGATCCGATCATTTTTCGATAAAAACTGTATATATGCGTTTTTATCGAAAAATGATCGGATCAAGCCCTTCCCGGTATTTTTTTTCACTGATTTTTCACGGGGAACCTTAAAAACACCTTTTAAACACATTGGACGGTTCGGATCGTGAAAATTTGATCGGAAAATAGGAGAATTGGGGGTCTCCCTGATGGGAAGCCCATCAGGGAGTCCTGATGGGAAGCTCACTGTATATATATATATATATATATATCATTAATAAATTATATAACCTCGTCCCCCTCCACATATATAGCCCGTCCCCCTCCGTAAAAATTCTGGTTCTGTCCTCGGCCGTAACAACCTACAGTTTGTCGCTGCTGTTCTTTTTTTTCTTTTCTTTTTTCTTTCTATAATTGTATACTTAAGTAAAATAATCGTTGTTGTTCTTATGATTCCCTTCACTTGTTTAATTAGTTATACTATTTTAAGTATTACAAACATGGCATAATACTAGTGGCCTATCATCACCGGAAAACTAAACAATGAATACAAAAAAAGTGCACCCGACCGTGCTAATTAAAGTAATTTTCTCGATTTTTTTAATTTTTATTTTCTATAATTTTGTTTTCAAATTTTAACATGGGGGGACTTGTAAATATTTTATAAAAATAAAAAAAATTACAGAAAGAAGATAAAAGACCTAGATGTGCCGAGGGTACCACGTGGTGCTCTCTCAATGCTGAAAAATTGCTTATCATAACAAGTAGATAATTGTATTTTAGTGTGCACGAAGCAACGGATAATATTGTTTTAGAGTTTGCTGGTAAAGATCATGTGTGGTTTAGTCAAAGATCACCCTGTCCATGTGGTGTTCTACTTTTGCCACCTTTAATTGCTATGATAGACGACTGTAATGGAGTGCTACGAATACCTATTTCAGTTGCCACGTGGCATGGTATTTACATACGAAATCTTTGTGTGAAAATAATGTTAGCTTTCTCCGAAATGTCAAAAGTATCTCCCGGCCTTTTCGCTACCCAATCATCAGAAGGCCGAGTTGTCACCCAGAACATGACAAAATGAAATTAATTTTCAACGCGTTTACTTCAGATATCCATTATTCATTCTTTTTCTAAAGATCCGATATGGGGTATAATGAATCTGATGGGGTTGTGTGAATCCGAGCGTAGCTCGAGCGGTAACAGAGATAACTTGTAAATTTAGACATTTTAAACTTGATAAGCTCTTGGAACTAGGTCGTTAGTGAGAAATCTTTGATGAATTTCCTAATTTCAGTGTAGCTAACTTGTTTTTTGACCTGACCGGGAAAGGGAATAGCTGAGGATCGCATAAGTTGACCCTGACATCCCTGGCGAGCCCAAAAACAAAAAAGGGAAAATAGAAAGGGGTTTGTGTCCATGAGGAGGGGATTTGACTTTTTTATTTATTTATTTTAAATATCGTCCATTACTAGTTGCAAAAAAGGACATCTAACGGCGTTGAAATTTCAATTTGCAATTCTTAATATTTAACATGACTAGATAATCTTTATTATTGGAGGTTTATTTTCCTTCAACAATGTAAAAAGAAAAATTATAAGGGAATTTTTTTAAATGTGATAGTTCATGTAATTTTACAATACTTATATTAGGGGTTGTTCTCCAATGAATTTTATCAAATTTGATAAAATCAAGCCCTTGATTTTATCTACTGGTGAAGAGATATGATAAAATCTTATATTTGCAAATCCATTGGTGAACAACCCTTTAATATTGTTGACGATCGGAGAGGACATCTTTTCTCAAGAGAAATTTGACGGGGTGGAGATGTCAATCGATCGTACTTCTTGGGATTTCAATATTCCATATGTTTAAATCTTCTTTATTATTTGAGAACTATTTTTCTCAACAATACAGAAAATAAATAGGTTTCAATGTGGACTTTTTGAGATTCTTTGAGATTCTTTCACATGTTTAAATTATCTTCACGATTAGGCAGGAAAAATAATTAAAGGGTGTTGGAAAAACTTAGTTTTTATCCATTTTTAATTAATTATTAAGTCCCACACGTCCACGTGGCCGGACCCACATACTATTGTGTTCGTCTTAGTTAGGAGATTAAGATCGAACCCTTGGTTGGATAAAAACAAGTTAAGGTGAATGAGAAATTGATCTTGAAAGTGCCTACATGAACTTTGGTAGAAGGGGGAAAAATGTGTTGTCCCACATTGGTGAGACACAACTATTTCATTGAGTATTTGTATCCCAAGTTGGACACTAAGGGTTGGCCCCTTTGGGTCATTACAACTTTTGTTGGGGGAGAAGGCATGGACAAAAAGGGCTTTGGTCCATATAACACACGCGCCGCCGCCGTCCGTCCGACCGAACCGGGTTGGGTTGGGTTGGGTCATTAGATAAGATGGGCTTAGGCCCACGAGGTTCTTATCTTTTTACTAAAAATTTACATGGACTGGGTCGGGTCGAACCGGTCCGTTTCAATTAAATTATTTCCTTCTCCGAAACAGTGTGTTCCAGCCGAAATTTCTTTTCCTTTCCCAGTGCGTCTGTTCACAAACAGTCATCGGACATGACTGTTCATTTCCGGCGGGTTGCGTCCCGTTCCGAACAGCCGCACCTTATTGCTTCGTACCCTCTCGTTCGGGTGCCTATTTCTCTATAAATAGGACCCTTCTCTTCCTCATTCATTCACATTTTCACTTGCATACATTTTGCACCTTCTGCATCTAAAGTTCTGAGAGTTCTGCGTAGTTTTCTGGTTCGCCTACCGATCAGATTGCAGTGCTGCTTCCGGCCGGTGAAAGTCGGGTATTCCTGGGAGGCAAACGCCCAAGTTTCTCCATCAGCACCGTAGTGGAGGGCGAATTTGCCTTAAGGACAGGGTATTATAATACTCGCCTCGACTCGAAACGTCTCTCGCCAATTTCCGGTGTACTGAAATTGGCCCGGTACATTTACTGATCATTCTTATTTTTGTTTTCTGTTTATTTTCAGATTATTTGAAACCGAGTTTCCAACAAAGGGTTGATGGAGTAATACTTGTGGCCGTGTGGGCCTTAATTCCCAGCACAGTTGTGCTGATTTGGTTAGGAATCATGCATGAATGCGCGCACATGCCAAACAGAATATGAAGACATCGAGTTGGACTGAGAAGGTCTAACGATAATGACCCTTTTAATTTGTTCCTTTTGCTTGGATATTTCCCTACACGATCGAGCTGACCATTAAGCTGTGTTGTTAGTGTTAATGCCAATAATTTTCACTTCTTATCAATGCAATATGAACACCAAATCCGAATTTGTCATCAATTAAATTTAATGGGTGAAAATTGGAGAGTACTGTAATGAGTTCTTGGTTTTGTTGATTTATTGCCAACTTTTTAGATTTTTTCTTCTCTCTTCGATCTTGTAATGTTTTATTGTCATCAATAAAATGTTAAAAGAAAAAATCTAAAACCCGCTAAGGTCTAATGAAAAGGAAAATTAAAGGGAAGGCTAAGAAGAAATTGAAGAAAATTGAACTTATTTTCTAAACTTCCCTTCTCTTTCTCTCTAGAAACCAAACGAATTTTTTCTTTTAATTTTCCCTTCATTTCTATTTCTTTCTCAAATTTCAAATACACCCTAAAATTTTAGAGAGCGCTTGCGAAATAATAGTTGCTAGTGTATTAGTTATACGGTATTTAATATTATTTTTATATGTTAATGCATTGACAATTGTTGATCGAGACGGATTTAGAAAAATCACTAAACAAATTCAAGAAGTAATCTCAAAGAAGATCATAGAAAACAAAAGAAAGAATTAACTAATCCTTGGAATATTCTACATTATTTAACTGGTGATTTTTCAATCACTTTCTGACTACATTTTAAAAAGATTATTGGTATTATCATCTGTTTTTTGAGAAAAATAATAAGGTTGAAGAATTCCCATCAATAATTTCCATATTTTAAGTGGTTAATAAATAATATCATTGCATCCCGGACTGTATGACTACAATTGGCTCTGTTGGTTAGTTTAAAGCCACTTCTGCTTTTATACTTTGTGTGTTACCTTCGAAGTCTCAGGTTCGAAATTGCTTGGAAATTACCTAGATGTTAACTACAACTCTTAGTAAGTTATTATTACCAATCCGTTGCTTTCGAGTTAAGGATATGAGGGGCCCAGTAGTAATATATACTTACTCCTAATTGTAAATTAAAAATATGAAAACACTTTCGATTCTACTGGAAAAGGAGGACCAGTTACCGGCCAGGTCTGTGACTGATGGAGCCCTAAATCTTATTTAAGGTGGAGGTTTTATTCTCTACATCTCTCTAATATGAAAGAGTTTCTTATTCGAATATAATTTGTGATTCAAATAATTGATCGAGATAAACTGGAGTAAAACGAACGGATGACCGTCGTTTGTGAGAAAGAATCATTTCTTCCAAAAAAAAAAATCTCCAAGCTAAATGGACCTAGCTATTAATGCAATACTTATTCTTCACAAATTCACAATCCAAATTATAGTTGAAGACATCAAAGAAAACGTATACTTAATCTTCTTATGACATATTGTTGAACACCAAATTAACACCGATTTATTTGTTGTCAACAATTTCGATATAGTAGATATCCATTATTGATGTTCTTTAACCTAAATGTTTTTAAAGAACGCTAAACTAAAGTATCTTGGATTAAGATTTTTACCTAGATTGGCTAGACATTCGATAACCATATTAATTATACTTTTCCGCCCGTTTAATAGTGCTTTGTTTTTTTATTTGCAAGGCATTGCTCCCTTGGATTGGTTGGTCATGTAGATATGGCATTCAATAATAAATAGCTAACTAGCTAGCTAGTATATGTTCGATAATTCATATATACAAATGTATGTATCTCTATAAAGTTATGCATATGTGCACATCGATATGTGTATGTACCGTACAAAGAGAAAACATGGTGCATTAGCCAGTACGAGATTAACAACTTTGATCTCTCGTCTAAAGAGAGAGTTTCATTAGCTGTCAACTAATGGGGGAGAAAGGGCTGTAAGAAGAGTTTGTAGGGATTAGTTTCAGATGCGGCAGGCTAGTCCCGGGACCACCTTGCATTCTCAAAAAAAAAAAAAAAAACTTTTGGGGGAATTAATCATTAAATAAACCCAGATGGAACACACCACATACTTGCATAGAAGGACCTTGCGATTAGGGGATCGAAGTTATGATGGAAACCACTGGGGAAGGTCTGTATGCATAGGGATATTATAAAAAAGGATTTGGCAACAAATTGTATAAAAAGTTTGAAGTGTGCATGACTGACAGCTGATCGATCTGTGGTCTCCCACCGGATTGTACGTCTTAAATTATTTTTGGAGGAGACCTAGATATTTGTATTTGCAAGTAGGAAGTTCATACCAATCCAATTATCAATTAAGTCCAATGACATTCCTTTTGTCAATCAGTCAATGCACACACATTACCAACTAATTGTCACATGCCCCAATCCAAAACACCAGGAATTGACGTTGCTTGGGGCCTTGGGAAAAATTGAGAATTGAAATTACACTATAGAATACCATATAGCTAAAGAGTTCAAACCTATCGCACCAATGCGTGCAGGGGCGGACCCAGGGGGTCACGCAGGGGCACTTGCCCCCACTAACCCTCGCTCAAAATTCAAATTTTTTTTTTATATATTTAGCACAATTATGTAATATAACGCTATATTTAGCATACACACTTACATATATCTCAAAATAAAAATGTAGAATTAATTCTGTGCTCATTTTTTGTTTTTTTTAATAAAAACTATGCATTATAAACCTCATAATCCATAATATATGTTTTAATTTAGCATTATAAACCTCATATTCTGTGCTCATTCTAGAGATGTGTTCTTTGCATTGGTTAATGAAAGAAAAAAAAAACTCTATAAAAGATATTGTAAATTTTTCGGCCCACCAGCATAAATGTCGATTTCAGGCCAAACCCATCGCCCCAACTAACATCCGCATCAAACCAAAGCCCAATTAACCCATTGCTACAGCCCCCATTTTAGACCTCCGCGCTAGACCGCGTAGCGCTGGTATCAGTCGTGCATCGCATGGTCCAGATTTTAAACAAATTCTTCCAGCAAAAGAGAGTCTCATCCTGGAAGAGTTTGTATAAAATCCAAACCGTTAAAAATACTTTTAGATGGCTGATAGTGGCGCTACAATGTGGAGCGCGGATAAGGGTGCTACAGGACCCTAATTTCCCCGTTGATCCATTGCATATTTTTTTTTTATGACGAAGGAACCACTCCATAGGAGAGCCATTAATTGGACCGGCATTGTTAACGTCATCCCCTTGATGATAGTGAAATTTTTTACGGTTGTAAAGCGAATAATTGTTCCTTTAGTGGGAAAAATTAGAGCTAATTGAATCTTTGGAGACGAAAGTTTTGGCAATCTTAGAACAGATTTTGACTAGAGGTAAATCAATTTTTTCCCTTTACACTTATTGTTACACATGTGTAGCAGAAGACCAATGGAATATAGACCATCTGATATTATGCTCTTTATCCTGCTACAATATTAAAACAAATTTGAGGAGAGATTTTTAAGATGCCGTGGACACAATTCCAAGCACAGTAACCTGTGCTTCGATGGTGCAATTGTTGTCAACCAAGAATCCCTTGGTTGGGTCATTGAGTTTAGCAAGCGAGACGAACTTTGGAGCACCATAGGCCAAGCTTGAAGGTCCAAAATGATTATCAACTGCAACAAAAAAAAAGAAGCTTTTATTAGTTAAATATATACGTTATATGGACGATAAATTGTAAAGATTTACAGCAATGTAGAAGACAAAACATCGTAATATTACTTTTTAGCTCAACGTGAGAGTCTTTCGTTTGATTTTGGGTGATTAACCGAAGGATGAATTTTGCGTAGACTTTAGTTTCAGGTGGAAGAGTCGATTCATCCAATACTAGGAAAGCCGAAAGGCTATTGCCCTTGCCTTCACCATTTCCACGCGGATGGATCCTAATCCTCCTGAAATACGTAACATGACACCCTTAACCTTGCTCTTTGATCTTAAAATGGATGTATTATAGGAAAGAAAAAATTAATAAATTACCATTTATGATCTCCAACTGCGAATGCATCAGACTCGTAACGATCTTGTGTATAAGATGAAAAAGATTTGATCTTCCAAGTATGGTTACCGGTTGCAGGTTCATCCAACATCGACAAGCACTCTGCTTTGCGTGTTTGTTTGAGGACAAAAACGTCGACTCCAAACACACAGGTGTCGTTGATGAGGTACCCATTTGACGGGTCGTTAAAACTATCAACGCTGATGAAGTTGTGCGCACCCAATTCCATTTTCATTGGGTGGAAACGCTTCGCATTCCCTCCTGTCATGTTATAATCACGACATTGGTCATTTGTGAACAAAATCCAAAGTGTTGTAAATCTTTACACGACATGAATACGATCAGATGTACTACGTACGTCTGATAAATTCGATCAAATGTATTCGGGTAACAGCAATTGGTACCTCGTAGAGTAAGATATTCGTCTCGAATATGATCAAACACGAAGAAACTGAATTTAGCTAAAATCTCCCAACCTGCAGGAAGAGAACTAGTATCAACCAACACCAAAGAGATGGAAACATGACCTTGGCCGCCTTTCTCTTTGTTCCCGGTTGGGTATATGCTTAATTTCCTGCAAAAATTTCTTCGATTATTGCAAATGCCTATCATCTGGATTGTATGTAGAAGTGGTCAAAATGAAACAGGATAAAACTCTAGTAAGTCAGGTTCCTTACTTTCCTACAGTGCAGATCTCATAGTTTCCGATCGAATTTTAATGATCCGGACCATTCAATGCGTTTAAAACATGTTTTTAAAGGTGCCCCCAAGAAATCACAAAAAAAATGACAGGAAAAGGCTTGATCCGGGTAGTTTTTATGAAAAACTACTTGGATTTTGTGAAACAGGATATATAAGTTTATGAAAAACTGCTTGGATCAAGCTTTTTCCGGTCCTGTATTTTTTTTTTGTGGTGATTCCACGCGGAAACCAGTAGAAACACGTTTTTTAAACACATTGAACGGGTCGGATCATCATAATTTGATCAGGAAATAGGAGGTTCGCTCAGAAGGAAAGTAAGGGATCTCTTACTTGATTAGTGTTGAAACTCTACTAGTGATATATACATACCATTTGTAATTTCCTGCTTCGAATACATCAGATGTGTATTTGTCTACTGAAGCTTTGGACAACAAAGAGAATTTCTCTATTTTGAGTAGGTAGTGTGTTGGTGGAGCATCTCTTCCGCTCATTTTTATGCTTGTGAGGTAAAAACAAGGAGAGAAAATCACGTTGAAACTGTGGTTAATGGGGCCAGAGGACAGGGAGGTGGCGACCAAAATATAGGCAAACAAAACCCAGTTCTAAAGTCTCCAAAATAGATAAAAATGGGGAAAGGTCTTATTCACCGAAGTGTAAAAGGAAGGGATCGTCCCACGAGAGGGTAAGTTGCATTTTTGTTCTATTTTTATCCCTACAAATATTCTTTGCAGCTTGACACAGCCGAAGCAACAAGGGGCAGATGGACCAGACACCTTGCCTTCCTTGGTGATTCTCATCTTCTTAATTGATTTCTTGAATTTGATTGCAAGTTCACTCACCCTTTCAACCTTTCAAGAAGAGAAAAATGAAGAATATTCCTGAGAGAGAGTACTTCTGGAAATGATAAAATTAGGAAAGAATTAGAGGGTTTATTTATTCACTTTGTAAATTTTGTTTTTCTTTCAAGGATTTCAGGTCTGTTATATATCTGGTTAAGAACAAGTATTGGTGTTCTCATCCGATGTTGTTCTATGTTTCCTTTACTGTTCTATTGCTATCGAAAGTTGATTTGATTCTGATAAAAAGAAAAAAAAAAGTTGATTTGATTCTAAAGGCCCTCCAGTTGGGTTCCTAATTCCTAGTGCTATATATGGACAGAGATATTGCATGGATTGATGTTAAGACTTGAGATTTGAAATTCGTAATCTCTGTAAATGTTATGGAGAATAACTCATTTGCGCACCGTCCGCAAACAACTGAAACAAGGAGTTGTGTCTTGAGTTAGATTCTAGAGATGTGTTCTTTCCATTGCTCATAGAAGAAAAAAAACTCTATCAACATACCACTGATAAACCGTCTAATTTGCTGCGAATCTACATATCTAATTTTTCGGCTCACCAGCATCAATGTTGATTCCAGGCCCAACTCATCGCCACAACTAACATTCGCATCAAACCAAGGCCCAATTAACCCATCGCTACAACTCCCCCATTTTAGACCTACGTGCTAGACCGCGTAGCGCTCGCATTTGTCAGGCATCTCATGGTCCGGATTTTAAATAAATTCTTCCAGAAAAAGAGAAGTCTCATCCTGGAAGAATTTGTTTAAAATCTGGACCATGAAAAACACTTTTTGACGGCTGAGATAGTGGTTTTTTCAACGTGGAGCGCTGATAGGGGCGCTACAGGACCCTGATTTCCACGTCGTAGGAGGGCCAATAATTAGACCCACATTAATTGTTGGGGTGCAGACAACCTTCAGCAATATCGGAGGGGTGGGGGCGGGAGCCCCCACGGGACATGAGGGACCTCGGAGTGTAATTTCGGTTATAGGCCCGAACTCATTATTTCGCTGTTAGTGTGTAATTAGGGTAATCAGTTTTCAGAGAAAAACAGAGAGAGAGTTGCGAGAGAAAACGCAGATCTCAAAGAGATTGCGAGAAGACTTGTACTCTTGATTTCGATTTCATAGTGGACTAGTGTGGCTCCCGTGATTTTTCCTCGCGTTGAGGTTTTCCACGTATATCTGTGTCTCGTTTCTTTCCGTTTTTCCATTATGCACAATTACTTGATTTTCTGTTCTGTGATTCATTGTTTCCAAGATCCATAGGAGTGTTGTGGGGTTGCGAAAATCCTAACATTAAGAGTGTAAACCTCAGCAACCACCGCCCCGACCCACAGGTAATTTGCAATACATGCCCTGGAGAAGAATCAAACCTTCCACTTGGACAAGCCCAAGGGTGGTCCCATCGAATTTTGTCTGCAGGAAGATCAAGATTCTAATCCAGGTAAATTAGAATCTTTCTTCGAGTTTTCTCATGAGTTTGCATCGAGAATATGGAAGACGCTACAATACACACCCCTTTTTGGTTGTGTATCATATGCACCCAAGCTATCCACCGTTGGATCTTTAAAAGTTACGAATCAATTACAAAAAGTTACGAATTGGTAACTTGTTAACCTGAACAATAGGTGACCTAACTAATTAAAGTTACGAGACCCACGAAAAGTTACGAAACACACGATTAGTTACGAAAAGTTACAAAAATGTTACGAATCATATTTGAGAAAAGTTATAATTTTTTTCTCAAAGTTACGAAACTCACGAAAAGTTACGAAACACATGATTAGTTACAAAACACACGAAAAGTTACGAAACAAAAAAAAATGTTACGAATCATATCGTTTAAAAGTTACGAATGCTTAGTATAAAAGTTAAGAAACTTAGAAAAGTGTTACGAATCATATTTGAGAAAAGTTATAATTTTTTATCTCAAAGTTATGAAACCCATGAAAAGTTACGAAAAGTTATGAAATGAAAGAAAATGTTACGAATCATATTATCTAAAAGTTACGAATTCTTAGTATAAAAGTTACGAAACAAACGAAAATGTTACGAATGACCGGTTCTCCAGATCATTTTTTATGAGGTGGCATAATATGAACCACACAATGGGTGCATATCGTGCATATCGTACACACCTAAAAGGGGTGTGTATCGTAGATTTTTCCGAGAATATTGGTTCTTATGAGCATTTTTCCAGTTGAATATATTCGCTCAGAATTCCAGGTTTAATGCTCTTAACCGAAAGACTTCCGTATTGTATCCAAGTAAACAAAATACTTACGGTAGGATTGAATTACGACAGGCAATAATTTTACTCCAATGCCAATGCACTCATGCACAGCATATTTCCCTTAATCATTCCTCTGTTTTTTCCGAGCAACTGGTGCATGATTGATATTAGGTCATTCCTTTCTCGTTGAGCAGAGAATCTATGTTTTGCTTGTCAAAGACTTAAGGGTTCGGAAAATCGGATGCCCAAAGTTGAAATTCTGCATCGTTCCTCACAATTAGAATATGTTGATCCTGCAATGGCTCTTTTTTTTTTGGACCCGGGGTGGTACGTGCCACACCGCTCCCTCTTACCCTCCGTGGCTCTGTCCTTATGAAGTAGCCCTGGTACTTCAGACATCAGGTTACTGCATTATTAACATCATCCCCTTGACGGTAGTGAAATTTTTTACAGTTGTAAAAATTAGAGCTTATTGAATCTTTGGCGACGAAAGTTTTGGCAATCTGAGAACAGATTTTGACTAGAGTTAAATCAATCGTTTCCCTTTACACTTATTGTTACACATGTGTAGCAGAAGACCAATGGAATATAGACCATCTGATATTATGCTCTTTATCCTGCTACAATATTGTAAAACAAATTTGAGGAGAGATTTTTAAGATGCTGTGGACACAATTCCGAGCACAGTAACCTGTGCTTCGACGGTGCAATTGTTGTCAACCAAGAATCCCTTGGTTGGGTCATTGAGTTTAGCAAGCGAGACGAACTTTGGAGCACCAAAGGCCAAGCTTGAAGGTCCAAAATGATTATCAACTGCAACAAAAATAAGCTTTTATTAGTTACATAAATACGTTATATGGGCGATAAATTGTAAAGATTTACCGCAATGTAGAAGACAAAACATCGTGATCTTACTTTTTAGCTCAACGTGAGAGTCTTTCGTTTGATTTTGGGTGATTAACCGAAGGATGAATTTTGCGTAGACTTTAGTTTCAGGTGGAAGAGTCGATTCATCCAATACTAGGAACGCTGAGAGACTATTGCCCTTGCCCTCACCATTTCCACGCGGATAGATCCTAATCCTCCTGAAATCCATAACATGAAACCCTTAACCGTGCTCTTTTTTTATCTTGAAATGGATGTATTATAGGAAAGAAAAAAATTGTGAATTACCATTTATGATCCCCAACTGCGAATGCCTCAAACTCGTAACGATCTTGTGTATAAGTTGAAAATGATTTCATCTTCAAAGTATGGCTACCGGTTGCAGGTTCATCCAACATCGACAAGCACTCTGCTTTGCGTGTTTGTTTGAGGACAAAAACGTCGACTCCAAACACACAGTTGTCGTTGATGAGGTACCCATTTGACGGGTCGTTAAAACTATCAAGGTCGATGAAGTTGAGCACACCCAATTCCATTTTCATTGGGTGGAAACGCTTCGTGCTCCCTCCTGCATCATGTTATAATCACGACATTGTGAACAAAATCCAAAGTGTTGTGAATCTTTATAGGACATGAATACGATCAGATGTACTACATACGTCTGATAAATTCGATCAAATGTAGTATTCGGGTAACATCGATTGGTACCTGGTAGAGTAAGATATTTGTCTCGAATATGATCGAACACGAAGAAACTGAATTTAGCTAAAACCTCCCAACCTGCAGGAAGAGAACTAGTATCAACCAACACCAAAGAGATGGAAACATGACCTTGACCGCCTTTCTCTTTGTTCCCGGTTGGGTATATGCTTAATTTCCTGCAAAAATTTCTTCGATTATTACAAATGCCTATCATCTGGACTGTATGTAGAATTGGTTAAAATGAAACAGGATAAAACTCTAGTCAGTTAAGTTCTCATAAGGGATCCCTTACTTTCCTACAGTGCGGACCTCATAGTTTCCGATCGAATTTTAATGATCCGAACTGTTCAATGTGTTTAAAACATGTTTTTAAAAATACCCGCGAGGAATCACTAAAAAAAAGAAAAAAGAAAAAAAGACCGGGAATGGCTCGATTTGATTTCTCATAGTGTCCTCTCTGTTTTTTTTCTTTCTCGCAAGTACCTTTAAAAACACGTTTTTAAACACATTGAACAGTTTAGATCATCAGAATTCGATCGGAAAATAGGAGGTCCATACGGCAGGAAAGTAAGGGATCTCTTACTTGATCCGTGGTGAAACTCTACTAGTGATATGTGCATACCATTTGTAATTTCCTGCTTCGAAAACATCTGATGTGTATTTGTCTATTGAAGCTTTGGACAGCAAAGAGAATTTCTCTATTTTGAATAAGTAGTGTGTTGGTGGAGCATCTCTTCCTGTAAAATACCATTACCAACCAAAAAAAAAAAATCAATATTGGATACAGCCATACAGTATTGCAATCGGAAAGAGAGAGCGAGCGAGAGAGAGACCTTCAAAGCCATCGTCGGATGGATTACGTATTATCTTTCGGCTCATTTTTATGCTTGTGAGATAAAAACAAGGTGAGAAATTTAAGTTGAAACTGTGGTTAATGTGGCCAGAGAAGAGGGAGGTGGCGACCAAAATATAGGCAAACAAAACCCAGGTCTAAAGTCTCCAAATTAGTTAAAAATGGGGAAATTGGGTTTATTCACCATAGTGGGTAAAGGAAGGGATCGTCCCCAAGGGTAAAGTTGCTTTTGTTCTCTTTTTATTCCTTAATAATTCAAATGTTCTTTGCAGCTTGACTCTGCCGAAGCAACGAGCGATCGAGGGGCAGATGGACGAGACACCTTGCCTAGCTTCCTTGGTGATTCTTCTCATCTTTCTTTTTTTAGACTCCTTAATTGATTTCTTGAACTCATAGAAGTACTGGACAAAATCTAAAGTGCCGTAATGCATCTACCTCAAACTGCTTGGATACATGATAGAAAAGCTAATGCACCCGAGAAGAAACTCCTCCCTCCCTCTCTCTCTGTTTTATTCTGTAAATCAAACTCTGACAAATTCCTCCAATGATTTATCATCATTAATAAATGGAAAATGCTAAATTCATCGTTTGGGCGGAGGATAATATATAAAATATGTATCAAATTTCGAAAAAAGTGTATTAATTTTTTTAAAAGCATTTTGTAATATGTGTATTGAAATCCGAACTTATTTGTTTTTACTCTTTATATTCATATTACCTTCCACCTAGTGGACGGAGGTTAGTAAGACCCTTAATGAATTATTCATGGAATTGACAGTTAAATAGCCTCAATATTGAAGTTTTATTTTATTTATTATTATCTAGTCTATTGTAGTATAAAAGTTCGTGTGTCGCATTTCTGATTTCTTTTGTACAAGTAATATGTTTAGACTTGTAATATGATGCCAGAGTGTAATTTAATTTGTTAATCCCACTAGAGAAATATGGTGGATATTATATATAAATGTGATGCTATAAAATTATTGAATGACACCACTGGTCACAATTCTTGGATTCGCCATTGATTTCAAGCTTGTATAAATCCGATTAAGTACAAGTATTGGTGTGCTCATCCGATGTTCGATGCTTCCTTTACTACTATTCTTTTGGTTGATTTGATTATCATCAAAAAAAGAAAGTTTGATCTAACACTATACATTTATTTATGTGAGACTCTTCAACTAAGTATATAAACGTCACAAAAATGTCTGGAGTTGAGAAGCGTTGGAGGCACCAAATTAACAGTCTCTCCTTGATTTCAAGTCCTCAATTTGGACATCTTTGGGCAACTAGTGTAAAGATGTGAATTGGGTTGGGCCGAATCCGAAAATTGGGCCATATTATAAAGTATTTGGACGACCCAAAAGTAAAGCACTTGTAAGGAAATAATGAAACTTTGGCGTGGGGACGAAGGGAACTCACCGTATCACTCACTTCAGTTTATTCTTGTCAAACACTTTAGAGGAGTACACTGGAGTATTATTTTCCTTTTTTTAATGAGTTTCTTTTCGCATTTTTAGGTTCAACTGCGATAACAATTTGCTGATCTAGGTTGTTTAAAAGTGTTTTTAATTATTTAAATTTAGAAAATTATATTTTCCGGAAATAATAGTTTCCTTTTAAAAAAAAAAAGAATCTTCTTAAATTTATAAATTTAAATACAAAAATAAATGATTGAGAAGTAACAACAGACTCCTCATTACAATTAAACTGCAGGTTGTTGAGATATATCCATAGGCACTGCACATTTTTATTTTGCAGGTTTTTATCCGTATGTTTTTCCCTTTATATCATATTAAAGAAAATAAGAACTTCATCGAATTTAAATAAAGCACACAAACTTCTGTAAAAATCTACCCAATTTTAACTAACCTGCGTTGTCCCATATCCATATCCATGGCCACGCTCTCTGCCTTCTCGTCATCTTGGCCTACCCAAAACCCTAACCCTAACTTTCTCTCTCATCTTGAGCTCGACCACCCCGATCTCTCTCTCATCCCCGACAATCTCCCTCCTCCCATGCTCCGAGACACCGCCGAAGACGAAGACGGTCGACCAAAACCTACTCTCTTCCCAAACCCTGACCTTAACCCTAACCCTCATCCTAATTTCCTAGATCGTCCCCCTCTCTCTGCTCCAAATCTGCTCCATGTTTCCTTCAACCAAGACTCCGGTTGCTTCGCCACCGGCACCGACCGCGGCTTCAGAATCTACAACTGCGATCCCTTCCGCGAGATCTTCCGCCGCGATTTCGATCACGGCGGCGTCGGCACCGTCGAGATGCTCTTCCGCTGTAACATACTCTCTTTAGTTGGCGGCGGCCCCGATCCTCAGTACCCTCTCAATAAGGTCATGGTGTGGAACTATTTTCTTTTGTTCTATTCCGCTACGTCTTTTTTTCCGAGTTTATAATTCCCTTTTGGTGATAAAAAAAATATAGCAGGTGATGGCTTGGGACCATTTTTTCATTGTTTTCCGCTGTGTCCTTTTTCCGAGTTTGTAATATTCCCTTTTTGTTTGTGATCCTAATTCTTAATAAGTAATAAATGCTATAGGTCATGATTTGGGACGACCATCAGAGCCGGTGCATTGGCGAATTATCCTTTCGGTCGGAGGTTCGCGGCGTTCGGCTCAGGCGGGACAGGATCGTGGTAATTCTGGAACAGAAGATATTCGTTTACAATTTCTCCGACCTGAAGCTGTTGCATCAGATTGAGACAATTTCGAATCCGAAGGGACTATGTGCTGTTTCACATGCTGCTGGCACGATTGTTTTGGTTTGCCCCGGGTTGCAGAAGGGGCAAGTTAGGGTTGAGCATTATGGCTCGAAACGGACCAAGTTTATCATGGCCCACGATTCCAGGATTGCGTGCTTTGCGCTCACACAGGATGGGCAATTGCTCGCAACATGCAGTAGTAAGGGGACTCTAGTTAGGATTTTCAATACCTTTGATGGTTCGCTGCTGCAAGAGGTAACATTTAGCAAGCAGTTTGATGTTTCATTTTTGTATTCTGTTTCATGAATGCTTCATTTAAGTATGTTGAAGTTCCAACTATATGATTATTTAGTTCTGTTTGAGTCTGTTACTAGTTTGCATCGTTCTCTGTGAACCTTGGGGTTATTTGTACTTGGGATGAAGGTATTTCAGTTCATCTGTGACCTTTGGCTTAATAGGGAACAAAGAACTTTACTGTAATAGCTTTATCAATATAACAGGACGAATCTAGTGGTGTAGCAAGGTTAGAGTAGTTTCGTATTGATTGTCGTCTAGGCATTTGAGTTTAGTGCACCTTTCTTAAAAGGTACATTTGGAATTGGTAGTTTCTTGATTGCTGTCAAGGTTAAGTAGATTTGGCAAAGGGACTATGGATATCTGTGGCATTACATTTCACTAGACAACCACAAGTGTTGTCTTGTCTTGGTGATTTGATGTATAAGATGCTTGCTGGGGGTATAAGTCATATTGGTTTGACATCATTTAGACGATAGAAGCAAAATAACTTATTTCCCTTTCTTCTTCTTCTAGTCACTCATTCATTGTAGGAGTACTATTTACCGAAGTTGAAGAGTTTGGCAGCGTAGAATAAAAATAAGACGCTGTTTATTGTATTGTCATAGCAGCCTTCCATTTGAACAGACAAGTCACAAGTGACACTATTTTGTGCCCTGGATCTTAACTATGTAGTAGTCTTCGGTTCGTGTATTCCCAATTCCTGACTTAGATACTTATTGAACTTGCATACACAGTAATCTCCTCTGGGCATATTCTGTTTTTAATTGCATAGATTGATAGCTTATTGTTGATTACATCAGCAATAACCCTCATGTCTTGCATTCATTGTGCTAGTTATGTTCCTACTCCTGACTAAATGCATCTTAGAAAAACAATGGATTTGGAAGTTGGAGTATCCTTTCTCATGACCTAGGATTCCGAGTCCTTTTTTCATCTCGCTAAGTTGCGTATTATTGTCCTGTTTATCGCCAGAATTGGGTGGGGGTCGTAAACTATATTTCGACAGGGATAACCCACAACAGATTTTCATGGAGAAACCATTTAAGTTGCTGCCATTATTCTATTGTAATGCAGAGATACTTTGCTTTCTTTTGAAGAAACTAAATAAATATTCATTCGAGTGGCGAGTTGGACATGATTTGCTTGCTTAACTTTCTAGGTTTGGAAATTGTACATAATAAAAGCAACTGAATCTGTGATGCAGGTTAGGAGGGGTGCGGATAGAGCAGAAATATATAGCCTGGCATTCTCTTCAAATGCCCAGTGGCTGGCAGTCTCAAGTGACAAGGGTACCGTCCATGTTTTCGGTCTCAAGGCTAATTTGGGAAACCTGGGAAGCGATAAGCCACCTGTTGCAACAGATCCCAATCGTGCTGTTTCATCACCTGCCTCGTCACTTTCATTTATGAGAGGTAAGTTTGCCTGTCTGACTTTACATGTATACTTGCCCTTTCCCTTTATTTGATCTCTCTCTATCATATTCCAGTTCTTCTGTAATTAAGTAGGAGTGCAAAGGTATTTGAAGGCAAATGTGTATATTCAAATGGTTCGATTATTGGTGGGGAGAAATGTAAGTTATACCAATTAAATGAAATTCTGATGACAATTCTGCATTGGGCAACCGATGAACTAGAGTCATATCAATTGTTTTGGAGAAGGAAACTTCTCAGTTTAGATGCCATGACGAAAACAGAATCGCTATTAGAAGGGCTGATTTTCTTTCTTATCAAGTGCTCTGGAGAAGGAAACTTCTCAGTTTGCCATGACGAAAACGGAATTGCTATTAGAGAGGGCTGATTTTCTTCTATTTAGATTAAAATTCAGATAAATGAAAAGGACCTAAAAGGCTGAAAATGTGGCAGAGGATGATATGAAGATGTTCCACAGTATCTTGTCACTTGTTTTTGCTTAGTTACCTTGCCATTTACATTGCTTGAACATGCTGGTCAAGTTTCTCTCAATGAAGCTTGAAGCATCAGGAGTTCACCAGGTGACTAGTTCCTCATTATAGTTGTTCCCTTCAATCACCAAGCATATGTTCGGTCAACTCTAAGCTATTCTAAGTATCAATGTTTTCTTTGTTATGGACAATGCATCAACTTCTTGTTTCTCTTGGAACTCCTGACCACATAGTGGGATGGACTTCATAGAGACGTCGTTTCTTTTCTCATGATAATCTAGCAGTATTTTCTGGAATAAGGTAAAATGGTGTATCTGTATCTCTTAGGTAGAGACGAGTGTTCTGTTGCCTATGTTCTCAATCTGACTTTAATAGTTAAATCCATCATGTTAGTTCAAATGAGTTTTATCTCTCTATGTTTTATATGGTTAGATAAATGAGTAGTCGAGAACAACAGATAGAAAAGTGTGCTATCCCAGTTGAAGGACGTTGGACGACACTGGCAATCAGTGCTGTACTTTTCTGTTGAAGGTTAAAGCTGAATTTAGTGTTTTTGGTTATAGCCTTATATTTCATGAGTTATTACTCGTTTTGCAGGAGTATTGCCCAAGTATTTCAGTTCAGAGTGGTCTGTTGCTCAGTTCCGTTTAGTTGAAGGTTCTCAATACATCGTCGCTTTTGGCCACCAGAAGAATACCGTGGTAATTCTTGGCCTAGATGGAAGGTGCGTACAATACCATAGTATCATTATTTCGATTTTCCACATGATGATTTAGAGTCTTGTCTTATTTCAACTTTCAATATCCATACAAGCATGATGTTAGGCTGACCTTGCTTCCACTTAAGGTGTATTAGAAGGTGTTGCAACTTCAATTGATAAAAGTGTCCAGTTTCCTTTTGGTCTTTTCCAACCAACCTCTTATGTAAGTTTCGATACCATCTACGGTGATGCATTGGACAACAGTTGTGGGTTGTTTATGTTGGGTTGGGCCGTTATCAAAGGTCACGGTTTTTTCCCCAACGTCTTTATATTTTTCCTGATTGTCTTCTTGCAACATATGTAACTATGTAAGTTCCTATTTGTTGCCTTCTCCTCATACTTTTCGTGTTGTTGGTTATGGAATGTTTGTGCAGCAGGAATTGCATCTTATTTTGCTCCAGAAATCTTCATTGTAGCTATCCACCTTTTTGGGCATATACATCTGTCTTGGGATTAAACGTGACACCAAATAGATTGCACAGGGTTCCTATGCATTTATGCCTGATACTGCCATTGTGCTTTACTTTATTAGTGGGGCATAGCTTGCTGAAGAAGGATACTCTCTCTCTCCCCCCTCCCATACACGCACACACAGACACAAAAAGAAGAAGAAAAAAGCAGAGCACAATTTAATTCACACATCTTGATTTTTGCAGCTTCTACAGATGCCAGTTTGATCCGGTGAGTGGTGGAGAGATGACTCAGTTGGAATATCACAACTTCCTCAAGCCTGAAGAACCTTTTTAGCTGAGGGTTTGTATCGCAACTTTTTCATGCATTGCACGGTATTCCGCTTGGTTTTTGGTTCCTTTCTCCTCTGATGGGGAGGAGAATATTGTGTGGTTGTAAATATGAGTTTATGATACTAATATTTACCTGTTCACAACTGTTTTAACCTCCAAAAAGTGTAATGTAACATTAAAAGAAACAAAAATATGTATATGTTTTGGGTATTCTTCTGTAATTGTTCGAGTAACTTGTTGTACTCGTGTTAAATGTAAATATATTAAACGCCCTTTGTTATCATTGAAAGAAAGAAAAGTATCATTTTATTCTTGATTGGAGAGTTTCGTTTAAATGTTTGCAGTAGATTATGTTTTCTAATAAGTAATGGGCATGACATGACCTCGAAATTCATTCAATCTACTACTATTTTTTGTTTTTTGGTTAAAGTTATTTTCTGCAAATTTATCGGACCATTTAGGAAATTTTTAATTCTGGGCAAGCCGATGGTGGCTCAAGTTCTTGAGGAACTGGCAAATGCTGGAGATTCGCTTTTTCGTTTTTCTCCCTTGTTCTGCTCTTGTTTTTTTTTTTTTTTTGCCTGCTCTTTTTTTTTTTTTTGACACGGAAATGAGAAGATTATATTAATGAACGCCCTACGGCACTTACAAAAACATTAACATAAAAAAATAATGATCTAAAACAACGGAATACACATCATTACATTTGTCAGGATGTGAGGAATTCATTCTTGCCAAAGGTAAAGATTTACGAGTAATTATTTCCTTTTTATGGGTGGGGTTATTTATTTAATTATTTATTCCACTAGTGGGTTATGGGGGTTGGGCTCAATTAGACCGGATGTAGTTCTGACAATTTTAGTCATAGAAAAGGAAAACAGCCAACCCTTGTAAAATACTGTAATTTGGATTCATCCCATGGTGAGATTTGATCTCTAAAGATTATTCAATGGGCATGTTAATTGGGCCGAATACCTAATCATGAAATATAAATAAAACAAAATAACCTGGACTGCCATGAAAACTCCTGATATTTATCCGATAAGTACATGTATTTGGGAGGAAAACTTGGGTGCCGGCTGAATACCACGTGGTAGTATCCGGCTCGCATCTCGGTTGTCCAAAAATGTATTGGACGGTTCAAATTTTAAATCTCTCTTTCATGGAAGAGAAGAGTTTATTGAAAATCCGGACCAATGATTGGGAAGGACAGCTGTGAAGAAACGCTACGAGTATCAAGTCAGACCCCACGTGGCACCATATTTGCACCCAAGTTTTTCTCCTATACTCCTATACAGAGTCAGTTCAAGTCTTTAATCTCTGAGAGACATCGATGAAAAGAGAAATAGGGCAATTTGCGATCCCACTTTAGAAAGCAACTATGGCGGCAGACCGGAAAGTGTACGGAAGCCTGAAATATGCTACCACATTGAAGGTGTTGACTTTGCTCTTTGAGCTGGATCTCCCCTTCAAATTCGTTACCGTCAATTTGCATGTTGGGGACCTGTGGTGCGGTAAATTCTCTCTGTCACTCCTACGGAGATGATATCGGGATGAAAGTCCTTCTCCGTCACGAGCTTTGCTCCTGCACACTGAGCAAACGCGTTAGCATCAACCCGGACCGTGGAGTCCAGAATGGTATTCCGATGATCAAGTCAGTAACTCAAAGAAGAAGGGAAAGGAATGGAAACTCAAGTTTAGGGTTGCTTGAGAGATGAAGAGTGTGTACCTTTTGCGTGATCTCGCTTTGTAGTTATATGTAGGGCTTGGCTTGATCCTCAAGGCCCGTGTATTCTACCCGTGGTAACCGCTTCGGATGACATCACCACATACGTAACCGAGTATCATTACGTTAGCACGTGTATCCAATCGAATCGTGACACATGTCCATTCTGTTACAATGGATTTTCTCGTGACCTCTGAGGGATTTGAGTCGCATGAGTTGACCCGAACCACCCCCGTTCGGGCCACCCGTATCCGTACCACTCAGATAATGGGCCTAGCTGCTCGGGATGATCTTCGGGCTTGATGGCCCTTTAGGAACCAGGCCTGGGGTAATCTCAATTAGGCCGTATCTCTTTTCAATAGTGATTGGGCCCTTCGGCCCTCATGCTGAAATGGTTTGAGCCTATTTTCCCGAATTATTTAGGCCCACACAGGACCACAAAAAAGAAAGCTTTCCTATCGATGAGTGTAAGTAGTACGTACTTACTACCGTAGTAATTACAGCAAACATATACCTCAAAATTGAGCCTAGATCTGTCTTCAATTTGCAGCCATTTGGAGAAGTGTTCCGGTGTACGAGGATGCAGGCATCATCTACTTCGGTAAAACCTACTATTCAATTACTTTGGGTGCTCAGGTTGAGTTTTCCAAATGATTTTAGCAAATGAGTTTATCAGGTGCTTAAATCATGGTTGATTTTAGCTCAATATATTATGTTTGGATCAAGAATTTCCCCCCGAAATAAAATACTAAATAATGGTGAAAATAAAGTGGACGAACAAACAGCGCCCTTTTATTTATCCTAGGAGAAAATCTCATGCTAGTCATGGTCCCGCAAAATAATGAGTAGTTCACTTGCATCGAATAATTCAAGACAGGCACGTCTTTATACATATTCACTCACAAACATTAGCACTACTCAAGTTAAAATCACTGACCAAAGCGTTATTCAACACAAAATCAAGGGCAATAATAAGAATCAAGGGCAATAATCCCGCAAAATAATGTTGTTGATTGGAGAAGTTGCGTTAATTAATTAGTGTTTGGCAGCATACATATCCACCTAACAGTCAGAATGTGATAAATTGTTACACACTCCTCCCTCCATGGAACAGAACATTACATGGCCTACCTACCTAGTTTTCAACAAGTCAGATTCAGCAGGTGGTTCGTTTTGGTATCACAAACAGCTGCAACAACCCCCCCAAGCTATTTTGCTCTCTCTCTCTCTATAGCTAACTGGAGTAAATGCAATTGTTCGCCTCACTCCAAGCTCAAAAATATAATTTAAATCCTTTTGAGCTCGAGACAAGGCCCGTAAGGAGTTTATAGCGATTTCAATGTTTGACTCTGTGAGGAGAGACGTCGGTAGAAACAGGGCAAATTGCGATTAGTAGCATAGAGTAATAAAGGGAAGAGTTATGGCGGCAGACCGGCAAGTGTACGGAAGCATGAAATCTCCGGCCACATTGAAGGTGTTGGCCATTCTTTTCGAGCTGGATCTCCCCTTCGAATTCATTACCGTCGATTTGGATGCTGGGGACCACAAAAGAAAAGCTTTCCTATCTATGAGTGTAAGTGTGTGTAATTAATTGCAAACATTCTATCTATCTTGTATTTGCCTATGCTTGGATTGTAGTATTCAATTTTTAGTCTATAGATTTCTGAAATGGTTTAACAATTTCTATGTTTAGTATCCGAAATTTGATTTATTATCTTCAATTTTAGTGATCTCGAAAGAGCAAGATGGGATTTTTGTTGAAAAATTTACCTAAGATTTTAGAAGGAAAAAAAAAAAAAATCTGATCCTTAAAAATGTGAAATTTGAGTTGTAAATTCTTATTATTCTGAAAAGCACAGACTCATCAATATCTGGTTTTTTTTTCCCTGATGGAAAATCGGTCCGACAAAGGCAAATCTACAATATGCATATTTTTGTATCTAATTGTATATAGAAACCATGGTCCGTGTTATGGTTATGAGGTGTTTTTCCATTCAATTTGCAGCCATTTGGAGAAGTTCCGGTGTACGAGGATGGTGGCATGATCTACTTCGGTAAAACTAATTATTCAGGCTGTTTAATTATTTTTGCGTAGTTAAGATTATGTTTCAATCATAAATTTACGAATGAATTTTGTTAAATAACTAAGTTTTAGTAAAAAATTAAAAGGATGAAGAAATCTGTTCCTTATTGTTTTCCCTTTGCGATCATGCTAAATCATAACACAAATTCATGGTTAAATATGGTGATACATTGCCTAAAATTAATGTGTCATTTGGGAGAAAGCCAAAATGAACAGGTTTTTCTAAAAGTTACAATAGAAAGTCTGTTTTTGTTTTCAGCAGTACTACACGCCCATAAAAACTATCCAAAAATCTATACAAAATTTGAAATCAATGTGAATCTTAGCCACCAATTTCAAATTCTGGATAGTTTTTATGGGTACTTAACATTTTCCTTTCGTTTTAGGATTTTAACACAAATGCACATGAATTAACCATATGCAATAATGAGGAGTCCATTTGAATTGGACGATTTAAGGTATATCTATTTATGAATTTGTACACGAAAATTCGTGTACGTACCTAGCATTGCTCCAACTTAAAATCACTAAGGTCAGTGGTATTCATCAACGCAGAATCGAGGGCAGTAATAAGATGCACGGCCCATCAATATGGCAAAAAAGGAGAAGCCCTTATCTACTGGGATGCCAGGAAGCAAGCCACATTGTCTAACTGGGTCGACGTGGAGGACCACCACTTTGAGCCACCAGCTCTCAAGTTGATCGCCGAGCTAGCCATCAAGCAGAGCAAGGGTTTAGCACCAGACGAAGCGGCGGTGGCTGAAGCTGAAGCCGAGCTCGCTAGAGTTCTGGATGTGTACGAGGCTCGGCTTGAAAAGTTTAAGTACTTGGGTTCGGATATGTACAGTATCGTGGACGTTCTTCACTTGCCAAATTTGCAGAGTCTACTGGGAACCCCGGCTAAGAAGCTAATCACGTCGCGCCCACGGGTCAGCGCGTGGTGCTCCGAGATCCTTGCCCGACCTGCCTGGGCTAAGGTGCTTGATATGCAAATGAAGGCTCAAGTTCATTCGGCTTTTTAATAAGTTGATTCCCTGAATGCAAATCCAATTTGATTCATCATTCGATACGGGTGTGCTAGCATTTACCAACATTGGATATTGTGAGTTATCCGTCTGGCGTCCATCAACGACATCATCCATATTGCCAGAAATGCAATGTCAAATAAATATCTATTTGTAATGGATAGACTTAATATACGCGATTTTCATACTATGTTCTGTAACATTTATCTGAAATTTTGTTCTTTATTTTGTGCTTTGACGAAATAGATAGGTCATTGATATCTCAACCATCGTAAATAAATAAATAAAAAGACATCGTTCTTAAAAAATTAGGAAATGGCTACAATACACACCCATTAAAGGTGTGTACCATATGCACCTATTATATGGTCCAGATTGTGTCACCTCATTGGCAATCGTAACATTTTTTAATTTTTCGTAACTTTTCAGTAATATGATTCGTAACATTTTCTATGATTCGTAATATTTTGGTGTCTCTTGTAACTTTTACGAAAAAAATTGGTAACTTTTATAGGGGTGTGTATCATACACATGACCCAAATAAGGGGTGTGTATTATAGTCTTTTCGAAAAAATTAAGGTACTCGAATTTACAAATTTGTACGCACTATCCAACCTTGTGAGTGCAATGCCTTCCGTACTCTAATGAAGTTGGGGGCTCACCTCGTTGCAAATGTGCGAACAAAATTTTGCAATAAACAGACTGACAGACTCCCACAAATGACAAACAGATAAGCATGCATTTGTAGCACCAAACAATCATTTAGATGAGAGGGGACCACATGCATCACCAACGAGTCTAAAAGCACGAGGGGACCACATGCTTCGGTTCTTGGCTGGTTGATTATGACTCCTAGTACTATGTCAACATTTATTTGAAATTTGGCCACAATTTAACTTCCATTCCTCCATTAATTGATTGAATCGAACCAAACCAAAGCCCTCTCTCTCTCTCTCTCTCTCTCTCTCTCTCTCTCTCTCTCTCATATGGCTGCTCGAAAACTTTATGGCTCCGTTGAATCAACGACCACAATGCGAGCACTAGCTTCCCTTTTCGAGCACGAGCTGGAGTTCGAGTTTGTACCCGTGGACCTCAATGCTGGAGACCACAAAAAGGAACCTTTCCTCACTCTCAGCGTAAATCTTACGTCTTTCTATTCTCTACGCTTTTACATATTTTTTGGAGCTTCACTTGTTTTGGGATTTAGAAAATCACAATGGCTGTGTTCGGTTAGGAGTTTTGAGGGAGTTTAGTTTAGTTTTGATGATGCAAGCAGGTGTAATAAGTGGAGAGAGATAGAGAGAAAAGTGAAAAAAATGATGATGTCATCAAAACCAAAACTCTCCAAAACCGGAGCTAAACTATTAACCGAACAAGGCCAATATAATTTGTGTTCCCGAAATTATTTGAATGTTTGATGGTTGTGTTGTTCTCATGAGTTCTCTCTAACCTAAGATCTTTTTTCCCTTTTACCTGCAGCCGTTTGGCACAGTTCCAGTTTTTCAAGATGGAGATTTGATACTTTTTGGTAAGCTATAATAACTCCACTTATAACTTTGAATTCAGAATTAGGTTTGAAAAACTTCAATTAGCGAAAACTTTAGTGATAAAAAAAACAAAAAAAAACTACGTGTAACTATTCAGTAGTCTTGTAGCACTGCTAGCAATGCCACGTGATTGTGAGCCTGACATGAATATGTAAACGAAAAGGGCGTTCGAACATCACTTGAGAATGGCCAGAAACAACCAGTGGAACTGTTTTTTAGACTCTGATTTAATGATCCAATATTGTTAATGCCAGAGTCAATGACAATCATGAGATGCATATCACACGTTTACACAAATCCGAGAACAGAACAAGTCTATGTGGATCCAAAGATGCAAGGAATAGCAGCCACGTGGATCGACGTGGAAGACCACCACTTCAATCCACCGGCGTCGAAGCTGATCTCGGAACTCGTGTTCAAGCCGAAAAATGGCCTGCCGTCCGATGAGGCGACAGTGTCAGTGGAAGAAGCCAAGCTGGCCAGAGTGTTGGATGTGTACGAAGAGAGGCTTTCAAATTCCGAGTATTTGGGTGGTCATAAATTTACTTCCGCTGATTTAACTCATCTCCCGAATTTGTATTACTTGATGAGGACACCGGCAAAGCGGCTTTTTGACGAGCGGCCTAAAGTGAGAGCATGGTGTGCCGCCATTATGTCGCGGCCGGCTTGGGCGAAGGTGGTGGAGATGGTGAAGGAGAAATAGCCTCCAACAAATGTTAAATTACAATTTGAGGGTTGTCTGAAATTACTATATTTATCAATTTTCGTGATTTAATTTAAAAGTTCAGTTTTCGGTGAATTTGATCAGATTCCATCGTAACTGCATTGTTTGTATTGTGTTTGATTATACACTAGGTGAACTCCTACGTGCAAAGCACGTTTGGTGCCACCCGTTGGCTTAAAATTTAGTGTACTTGTGATGTTTGCGATCTATGAAATTGTTAATGGCATACGTCTATGATTTAAATCAATGTAATGGAGTAGTACATGTAGAAGTCGATTCTAGCGAGGGAGTTTTGCATGGACAACATCACATCATTTCATTTGGAAACACAACATCGAACAAAATAGGCCAAACAATAGCATTGACTCTACCATTATTACCAAGGCCTACAACCAAGAGCAAGCTGTCCGTAAGAACTTCGACTTTGACGCCAACCTTTCGATTTCACCCACTCCAACGCCTTATGCATAACAAGCGTTCGGCCAATAGAGCAAAACAAGCAAAACCCTCTCCAAACCTTGATCTTGAACATATCCCTTTTAATTCACAAGACACAAAGCTGCAGCTGCCTTCCAAGACCCTTTGCCGCCGAGCTCTATCCACTACAATCTTTCAGTGATCTGTTAGTGTGAGAGTTGATGATTAGAACCAACAATAGAGAGTATATATTTTCTCTACAAAATACAAGGTACATTCAAATCACCGTACTGCATCGCAAAGCTAGAACCTAGAAATGGAGCAAAAGTACATTCCATGCTAGCTCAGTGGCAGCACTAATAAAGAGTATGGCAAAACAATTCTAGTATTTATCCAAGCAGATTATAAATATTTAAAAAAAATTGTTATTCTGCTACAAAAGAGAAGTCCACATCCCAATTATAATGTAGGCTAAATACGTGAACAAGTAGTTGCATATAAGTATTTCTAGTCGGAAATTATTAATTCTGCTAAGAGGTGATTCCGAAGAATCCTAGGAATATTGGTGCGTGTATAGATTTTTGACAAAGAAGGATACAACTCCCTTCTCGAAATATTCATGCTTCTAAATTCCAATATGGACACTAATTTGATAAGTAGCGACCCTATCATCGGACCAGTAATGATTTGGGTAATAGAAAGGTCATCACAAGCTTGCCTTCAAATGCGTCTCGCTAAACTCATACACCCTTAAATTTCCTCTGAGCCAAATTTTCAAAGCCATAAAGAATCAGCAGCAAGGAGCTTGACCTTACCCCGCCATGATGAATGCTTAGCTTTCAGGTGCTTTGTATGTTTTATCTGGCTTTTCTTCTTCCACACATGTATAGATGCCTCAATCCTGTTCACCACTTCTAGTGTGTTGTGCTCTGATGACAAGTCTAGGCAATCAAGACTACTGATAAAAAAACAAACAAATGAAATCTCTTAAGAGATGACTTTTCTAACAACTGCATAGAGGAACATAGACCATAGGCTGAGAACTAAAAAAAATAAGAACTTGTTGCCAGATGATCAACATTCCTCATACACTTCAAAGGTTGTGAACTCATGCTTTCTCTAATTAAAGCTACAGTGGCCCGCTTTGCATAAATCCAATATAGAGCAGAATTAACAGCAAAGAGACAACAACAAAGACTTAATCCAATTACATAAGAAAATCCATTTAGCGTTTCCACTTGACCAAGACCACTCTCTAAGAGAAAATAATGACTTGATTGATATGATGCTCCATATCCCAAACAATTCCTCTTTTTCCTCCCCTTTAATCCACTCAGTCATTGAGGAACCAACCATTCATTCCCCAATGTTTGGTGAATTAAGTGATCTTTTAAATTATTCCCAACTGCTCTCCTTCGGATGGTATTAGCTCATCTACACATCTTCATCAAAATCAAAATTCCTTTGCATATAAATGGATCATATACAAAGTATTTTAATTGGGCCCCATAGTACATAATCATCATCACTTCAGGTAAGACTTTGTTCAGCCATTCACATCAACAGCTCAAGACAACAATCATGATGAAGTTTTATAAGATTCTGCGCCATGTGTTATGCTATGCTTGCTATTTCGAAGCATGGCACATTCTACAATGACCCAACTCGTCTTAGAAATAAAACCATGAGGTTTCCATATGGAACTGTTCATTGTCCTGAGCACCAACAAAAGGAAGACAACCAGGACAAAATAGTGATAGAAGCAGAGAAACAATTGCCTAAAGCACCCAGATAGGCAAGGTGTTTATATACAGGATTTTCTTAGTTGCAGTGTAGTTCTTTTGTGTTGTTCTTTCGATCGACTACACATGAAAGTGTTCCATTATCAGAAAACTAAGTTCATGCCATCGAAACATAAAATAAACAAGATGTTGTATACGATGACTTTTGAATATGCAAGCAAGTCATAACCATCAAGTCCCACTACAAAAGGGACAGTGCATTTTAGGATGACAAGTGATATTCTGGACATAGAACGATATCAAGTCAGTGCAGACACACAAGTCCTGCTAAAAGGTCAAGAATCCACAACACAAAATCATCTATAAAGGAAATGACACAAAAAATTCGCAGTTCAGACTCTAATGAAAAGCTAAAAGGACTTGAAAAGAATTCTCTTCGTCAATGTCACCTTCAAAATAGTTAAATCTAAAGTGAATGCTCCTGACTGGTGGAAAAAGCCAGCATGTATGTATGTATGTTAGCTAAGATAGCTTCCAGAATTGAATATGAACCAATTGAAACGCATACCTTAGGCAAAGTTTCCAAATAGGCAACTGGAATCTCCATCTCAGCAAGCACGCCACTATTGGTTGCCATTGCTGCCTTCAGTATCTGGTTTGTGCAATCCCTGCACTGTTGCAACTTCTTCCTCGCATCCTCCGATAGCCCCTTTGAAGGAACTTTTGGATATGGAAGCCACCACTTCTCTTCCTGGCTTATTGAACGCTTCCCACTACTTGCACCCAATGGACGCTTATCGCGATCATTGGCATCACCCACAACAATGCCGCGGTCAACATACCAAAACTCTGTATCTTGAAATCCATCAAGGATGCTAAGCAGCGTAGCATCGAGCTTCTTAAGGGCAGGGAGATTCATATATAAGTCAGACGTAGGTCGGGTGGACATGACTTCATACGTGCCACTGCCAGGGAATTGCTGTATGGAAGGCATAAGCTCCACAATTGAATCATTCATGGATAATAGCCATTCCATCTCCCACGCCACAAACAAAAATAGATATGGTAACTCAGTCAGCCAAAACAGCCAATATCACATACGCACATAGGCATTGCACACGAATAGTAGTCATTACTCAGTATAGAGACTTAAGTATGCACTGACCAGAGAGATTTGTGATGGCATTTGATATTGCAAGTGTAGTGGAGACTCCTTTACCCCCTCCAGACATGTCTTCCCCGAGAAGCAGCTTAGCAAATCTTTCCTTCATCATCTCAACTTCTACAAATTCAAGAAAATGAAGATGTAGTTGGTAAAATGCAAATTTGAACATACATGTACGCATCTACCAACAAGGAAATAAATTCAAGAGATTAATCACAATTTAATAAGTTGTCTGCAATTAGATCTAGAAACTATTAATGATACCTGAACAGCAATTAAACCAACTCAGGAACAACAAATTTGCCTAAATTTACCATCAGATCCACAACATAATCAGTTAAAACGTTCATCCCTAAGCGCATCTCCCACCTTTAGCTTCTCTTTTTTTTTCACACTCGAACTCAAAATTTGAGTAAAACCTCTAAAATCAACTCCACCCCTTGACTCAAACCTATGCAAAAAACAAAATTTACTCAAATCAAGGGGACTCAAATTTTCACTCGAACTATACAAAAAAAAGAAAAGAAAAAGAGAAGCACTCCAAGGATGCCATAGAGCACGGGGACGTCTCCTCCTCTTCCCTTATCTCCCTCTCTATCTGGATCGAAGCACGGCGGCTTAGGCATGGTACACAGCGACGACTTTTGAGGGAAAACCCCTTCCCTTTCTTCAACCCTTGCCATTGCTACACAACCATGACCAATTCATGTCTTCGTCGCTCTATTTCTTTGTGGTTGGCATTGATTAAAATGAAGCCCCCGTTTTTATTGAAGTTGAAAAGAGTCCTGAAAAGCGCCTTCGCAGCCTAAGAGCCCTAAATCAGCGATTAATGATTTTCTGCTGCTCCCATTCAACACCAATTCGATCTTGGGGTAATTGATGCACTTGACCAAGGGTACAACCATTCCCAGTTACTGTTGAACACCCTAAAAAAAAACCTTTCCAGTCCCAAAACCCTCGCCAAGCAAGTTCAAAACCCTAGCCAATCAAGTTCAAATCCTCCCCAACATCTTTCTTTACCCTTAGGTTACGACATCAATCGTGTAACGCCATAGAGTAATTGTTGTCCAGAAAATCCTGCAACTTTATCAGTAACAAAAAGAGATTGTAAAAGAATAAGTGTTGGCACTCTCACATAAATCCAGGACAAGAAGAAGAGGAAAAATAAACTAACAATATCAAACAACCAACTAAATGCAGCCCTCCCTTCCTGCTTCTTTACTTTGCATTAGACCAACTACTAATCAAAATGAAAACCAGCTAAATGCAACGCCATAACAGCCCGACCAACCAATACCTATTAACACAGTGCCAAAGAAAAAAAAATATCATTATCATCACTGATTCCCATTTATCATCTCCCTCCTAACGATAACAGCCGCCAACCTGATATGGGGTTCTCCTCGGACTCAATTCAAAACTACTACATGAAAATAAAACAAAAACACATCTTTTAAATTACAACACCTAGCAGCCTTCTTCCATCTTATAAATATTTAGCCCTAAAGCAAACCCACCACAATCCCCACTGCAGGTAACCTCAGGCCAAGAGTGTTCGAGCTGTCATATATATAGAAAAATACAACGAAATAGCTAAATGATTTAAACAGAATGCATGTATAGATAGGGGGATCACAAAAAGAAGCTGTAAGATATTCCAAGCCAATTACACATAGGAGAACCCCATAGATTGGAAAAGAAAAGATATAAAAGGCTAGAACAAAGCTATGAAGAAGCTCTAGCCTAGACAGGACAAAGTGACATAGGAAAAATTAAAAACAAATCTACAGTTGGGAGATAAATTTGCAAAGTTTAGAGTAAGAGGGAGATCTTCTAACAGACCTAGAGAAAGGGATCATTTTGCTTGTCTTTGTTAGAAGCTATGAAGCACTAACACTCCTTGAGGCCCCTGAGTCCCATCGCCCGACACGATGACATGCGGGGGACATAGCATAATACGTATGGGACACACAACGTGGGGTGTCCAATAAATTTAATTTATTTTTAAGGGCGACATGGGGGACACATATAAGGGCACGGCCTTGTTTATACATATTGATGCTTCATACTTGTACATATAACAATGTTTCCACTCGTACAAAAAAATATCCCTTTTTTATTATTTTTTTTTCATCGTCAAAATAATTAAGGGAAAGACTTCACTTTCATAACAGATGGCTAATCCATAGGAGCAGATAAAGGACTCACAGGCACAAACCAGTCCCAAAAAATAGGCATTCAAGACTTAAAACATTCGACAATCTATATTAATTGCAGACACCGCACAGGCCCGCACAATCGCGCAGCTAAAACTAACCACCCATCCACTTCGTGCGGAATTTGCCTAGCGTGCGTTTGTTTTTTTAGCTAAGTCAAATAAATACATTCCTACTTAAACCACCCCTAAACACTATATGCAAACTACAGAATCTGTCAGATCCGCAATAAATGCACAGAAGACGTGAATGGGGCCACGCAACCCAAAATTCTGAACCGTCAACGTAAACAGGAACGAAAGAAGGCCGTCAAAGATAATCTGTAGCTCTAAACATAAATAAAATTGGAACAAGGATTCAGCAATTGGAAAGCCACGGATCATGTATACAAACGATATCGACGAAAACTGAAGGCCGAAAAGAGGGTTTAAAAAAAAAGCCACGCAAAACTAAAAAGGCCTCAGGTGCCTTGATTGGAGTGTCTTTCTTCAGGTTGTTTAGGTGGCTAGGTTCTTGCTCCTTCCAATCCCGCAACTCAAAAGGCCTCAGGACTTCCGTAGACCGTCTTCAACATCTTAACTCATCCACCAAAGGAAAGGCTCTCGCTTGTTCCAGGGCTTTCATTAGCGTGAGAAGGCAGCGAAAGGGAGCTAAGAATGCTTATACAAGGCAACTATAGGAGGAATTGTTGCTTTGAGCAAGACAAAGAATCGCCATCCCAACTCCCTAAAACTCCCCGAAGGACAACTAAACCATTTTTAACTTTAATCAACACCGCAACAACCCAAATGGCAAAGAGAAAAGGATAGAGATTAATAGAATCAGTCACAAGAGGGAATCAATTTGTAACATCTTTGGGGGCATACACATGATACACACCCAAATAGACTCATATTATAGCACTTCCCACCGTCTAAAGAACTTTTTTTTTTCTTTTATTGGTTAAAAATAAGAAATAAATCGGTTTACTTTGATGCATCGCCATGAACAAGTAGGTTACCAAGGCTGTTTATGATTGCAGGTACACAATGAACAAGTAGAAAATCCAATACTTTTTCAATTTTTCTTCATCATTTTACATATCGGAAACCATATATATGTCAATTGAACCCTAAAAATCCATAACTGCCTAGTCATAGAAACTACAAGCAGAATCCAATAAGCCATAATGAAACACAGCCGAAATACCCCCCAAAAAACAATACCTACATCATCAGAGCCTCCATACAACGCCCAAACGAATCAGAAATCAAAGGAAATGGCATAGATTATTGTAGACACCCCAATTTTGAACCCGAGATACGCTCGTGCATCTCCGATGATGAAACGGATCAATCACGATTACCTGGAACTGGTGAAAATGATTTGAGTTTGACCAAAATCAACCAAACATTACCCAAGCAATCGAAATGTGCCAAACCAACCCAAGCATTGTTGAACCAAGCCAAACCATCAATCTGCCACCAAGAACCTTGAGCGCTCAAGCTTGAGGCCTTGAGCGCTCAAACCTCTGAGGAGCACCTTGAGCGCTCAAGTCCACGGCTTTGAGCGCTCAACTCCCGTCCAGTCAGCAACTTGCAGAGTATCTCATCATGAGATTTCCTGCATGGGAGTGTCTGTGATTGATCTTATATGATCCCTATACGTATAATACACCCCACTAAGTCCTGAAATACGCCTAAAATGCTCCCAAATACACAAACCCACTTCTCTCTCTCTCCTTTCTTCCCTCCCACTCACTCTATAAAACCACCCATTGCCCCCTGGTTTGAGAAGAGAATTCTACTACTCATCATCTTCGGTTTCCGCCAGAAAAACCACTCCTCTCTCTCTCTCTCTTCAAAACCATCCTTTTACCATTAAAACCACCTACAATACCATTGATCAAACCCAGAAATTTGACCTTTGATCATCGATCAATCACCCACATTGTTCAATTCGTCCAGAATACAAGCCAAAACATCCACAATCAACCTCTCAAAGCCCAGAATCAAGCTCAAATTACAAACTTCTTCCAAAAGGTAGTAAAAACATGTGATGAACTCACTGTTTTGATCCTTCTGAGGAAGGCTAGTGAGTTTAAGCAAGTTCTCTATACTTGCATTGAACTCACAAAGGCCTGAAAGTTGCTTAAAAACATTCTTCAAATCTGCAGTTACAACAGGTTTGAGCGCTCAAGCCTCTGTCCTTGAGCGCTCAAACCCAGTTCTGAACAGGCCATTGTTTTGTTAACTTCTGAGCTTTCTTTTGGTTTTGATCATTGTCTAAAAGTTAATTGTGTTCATGTAGCTTTCAAAACAGTTTATTTTCACACCAAAATTACATGCATGAATGTAAATTAACCATTTCATAGTGATTAAACATCAAAAACCTCAAATTTCTCATATTTGATTGCAAAACAGTGGCTGTCTGTCATTTTGAAACTTTTATTTTATGCCTTTGGTGGTCCTGAGGAAGTAGTAAAATCAGTTTAAAGGTTAAACAGTGGAAAGCCATGTTATGGCCTGAGCGCTCAAGGTCAGATCTTTGAGCGCTCAAGCTGTTCTTGGCCTATTTGCAGTTTTCCAGCAATTCTGATGATGGCTTATGATTTAATTCTTTGTTAGTGTATATAAGTTGTCAGTATAGTGTTTGTGATCTGGATCCCTCTCTCTCTTGCAGAATTGGTTTGAGCGCTCAACCCATGAGCCTTGAGCGCTCAAACTGGTTCTAAAGCAAGTTTGCTTTAAGCATTTTCTGGCGATTTCTAAAGAAAGGTGATGCTTGTGTAGTGTTTCTGTGGTGTATTTAAGCCTTAAAGCAACATCAAATATTAAAAAAAAAAAAGAAGAAAATGTTCGGGTGGAATGAGGGTTGAGCGCTCAAGTCATCACCCTTGAGCGCTCAAACCCCATTCTGGAATCCAGTTTGCAAACAGTTTGATAAGTTTTACGTTTATAATTTCTTGGGTTAGTGTACGATTTCTGTTGTAATTTATTTCTGTGAACATTTGTAGTTTCATGTTCATCATCCATATAGATCGCGCGCACAAGCATCCACAGTAAAATCGCATCTCTTGCATGTTTTGTTATTATGTGATTCCCGTCCCCGATTCCTATTTATGTGAATAAATCAAATTTTAAACATTTCCAAAATCCCACAAAATGTTGAGTAGAGACCGGTTCACGGACCGGGCGAGAGGGGTGCCTTAAAACCCTTCCCCTCTCGTAACCAAACCCCCGAATCCGAGAAATCTTTGGTTCCGCCATGATCAGTAAAATCTTTTTCTATGGGCAATGAGTCATATTTTTATCGGTTTCTCGGGTTCGGACCTCAAATCCGGGTGGCGACTCTAACAAATCACAATCTTTTCGTACAATCTCGGTGGGCCGTCCACAATTATATAGACTAATGAAGAAATCTAAGCAGCGGAACCTACCTATTGTAGAATGAAGCTAAAGAATTTGGTTAGGAATCAATCTAGACCCTACCATACCCATTACTCAATTCGCCAACGCTCATTTGTCTAGGAAAAATTCACAAGGAATAGTTGAATAATTTCTTAATTCCATAGCATCATGAGTGCAGCAAAGTCTTAAAATTAACATGGGTTTCATCAAGCAATCGGCCACATACGACCACAATATTCGTTCAACGTCTTCCACGAAACAAATAGAATGAACAGAGACCAAAAATTGAAGCAGAAGCTCATACAAACAAGGGGGGAAATAATAACCTGATTTGAGCGGAGGAGGTGGAGGGCAGGCATAGGCGGTGAGCGCTAAGAAGTATAGATCTGATTTCGGGAAGGGTTTTGAAGAGGCGAAGAGTACAACGCACGCGACGCCTGACAAAGAGATCGCCACACACGGCACTCCACCGCTCCGCTTCCCGATGCGCCGACGACAGCGAAGACGACAACCAACTCCGGCCCCACGGACAAAACAGACGGCAGCCGCTGCCCTCACAGGCGACCCTCGACATGACCAAAATTACAAGGGAGGCCACTGGACGACAAGACGAACGTACCCTTCTATTTAAACTGGAGGCTGCCAATTGAAGGGGTCCAATTGGAAAATCGGGGGAAAAATTGCCGTCCCGCTTCAATATCACCAACGCCCTTATTCTCAAGGGTTTGGATTTGGATATCGGACAATATATCATGATTGAAATTAACGAGGAAAAACTGTTGTAAGTGTGTGGTTTTAACAAATGGAAATAGATTGATTTTAACAAACGGTTTCATAATTTTCTAAAATCAACCCAATTAATTTTATGAAATTCTCGTTTAAGCAAATGAAAAACATGGCCTAATTAGCGTCACTCGCACACATCCTTTCTCTCTCCCACGTGCGGAAAACTTCAGAACATCGATCATCAATAGATCTTGTAAGGAGGAGGATTATGGGGGTGTTTGGGAGCCAACTTTTCAACTTTTCATTTTTGGTTTTTTGACTTTTTGGCTTTTTGAATTATGGCCAGAATGAGTTTTGAATATGGGGGGAGTGTTTGGGAGAAATGTGCAGAATACATTTTGCAAAAGTAGTAGTGTTTGGGAGAAAAATGATGAAAATGAGTTATGGATTAGTTTTTACCAATTTACCCTTGTTTGTTGAAAATTACCGGAAATTTTCACACAAATTAGGAAATATGCATCTGATCCAAAATCATTGGTGAAATGAAGATTTGAATTTTTTTCTTAAATTAGGATTGGAAAATATTTTTGTTCCCACCACTTAATTTTTTCTCATTCTCTTAATTTTTCCAATTCTCAATACATCTCCTGGCCCCAGTTCGTAAGAAAGTCTCTTTTTCCCATTCCATTAGAGTAATTTTTTGCTCCTCTTATTTACAGTACATCCCCCCCTCCACCTCTTCCCCCACACCCCCCTCTCTCTAGATCCCCAATTTCCACCTGCACAAGAGTCCCACTAGAGTACAGAGATACACAAATCACAACCCAGAATTCTCTACTCAAACCAGCCATTATCTCCCACCATAAGAGCTGCAATTCCTTAACATCTAATTCCTCCCTCACTCCCTCTTCACCCACCTCTCCTGAGTCTTCTCTCCCAAATTGACACCAACCCATCTTCTAATTCCTCCCAATTGAAGACGAGGTCAAGATCTGAACGATTTCCAAGCAAAAACAGAGCAGCGAGTGTTGAAATCGTAGGCGTCTCTTCTGTCCTCTCTCTCTCTCTCTCTCTCTCTCTCTCTCTCTCTCTCTCTCTCTCTCTCTCTCTCTCTGATCTCTCTCATTTTGTGTGGGTCGAAGGAAGGGGTCCAGAAGATAAACGTTAAAAACAGGGGTGAGGGGTAGGCGTTGGAAATAGAATTGAGGGGGAAATCAAAAGGAGAATGAGAAATGAAAAAGGAGCTCGAGACCTCCTTTTGACTTCTGCCCTGGAATGTTAAAAATGAAGAACGCGTTTTGATGGAAAGAGTTCTGGGAAGTGGCTCCCAAACAATCAAAAGTGAAAAAACAGAATGGGAAAAGTTGATAAATAGTCGGCCAAACACCCTCTATAGATCTTTAAGGGATTGAACCACTTCGTCATGGTAACTTGTCAGTGCTTCTTGTATCTATTTGGATGATCAGAATTTTTCATTTTTCAAAGCTTGTCGAACATTAACTACAAAAAAAAAAAAAAAAAACTTGCATACCTTCAACATTTTTTATTGTCGCAATAGTTGTATAAATTTTTTTTTTTTTTTGAACTGGAAGACATTTCATTAATAAAGGCTCGAAAGCCAAGCCATTCGGCACATACACGATTTCAATAAAAAAAAAAACGGAACGAACCAATACAACTAAGGCTCGGGCACGAGCACACTACAAAGAACCACGACGGGCATGGGGCTCTGAGACTCGTACTGCATAGCAGACGCAGATCCATAAGAGGATCGATGCATAGGATCCTACCCAAGCTCAGTAGTATCCTATGGTTCAAACCAAAACAATGACAGCCCAAAATGAAATCGCTCTTCCTGGAAATCAAATACACGGCAAGAACCAAACTACTATAAACAAAATAGAAAAAACAACAGGGCTAGACATCAGAGAACTGAACCACCCGAGTTAACTCGCAAAGTTACACCGAGTCACCTCAGAAGCACCGAGCTTAGACCGAGTCGCCACTCCGGGATAGGAAGCCAAGCTCTATAGTCGCCGCCTTCGAAGCTTTGGAGCTTTATTTGTCGGAGGGTGCACAACTCGCGCTATCATCACCAAAGCAACCAGATCTGACCAAGTGGGGGGCGGAGAAGGAGATGGTGGTTGAGGGTGGTAGTGGCGGAAGCAAAGGAGGATCTGGTGGAAGAGGGTTATGAGAAGATGAGGTGGTGGTGTGGACGTCGAAAGCTTGTTGCAAAGTCATCATATTATGTTTTCGTCTTTTTTTAACGTTAAATCATATTATATATGTTCGCATACTCGCTTTGTGTGAAGCATTTGGGCATGGTGCTTAGAGCCTTAGAGCATCCCGGCCACTACCATTTAGAGGGTGTTTGGCCCCTTGTTTTTCACCTTTTCAACTTCTTTTTTTCTCTTTTTGGATGTTTGGCTAACAACTCTCAAAACACATTCCTCCAGAAACTATTTTTCATTTTGCAAATTCTAGGCCAAAAGCCAAAAGGAGGTCCAGACCTCCTTTTCTATTTCTACGTCTGATTCTAGGCCAAAAGCCAAAAGGACCTCCTTTGCAAAATGCATTCTGCACATTTCTCCCAAACACTCTTTCCAGATTCAAAACTCATTCTGGCCATAATCCAAAAAACCAAAAAGCCAAAAATGAAAAGTTGGAAAGTTGACTCCCAAACACCCCCTTAGTACAGTCAAAATACAAACAAATATAATCCTTAATTTGTGCATCTATTTCCGCATATATTTTTTCCACTTTACACACATACCAATGTATTTTTTACACTTTCCAATATATTATCACACGGCTTATTGACATTTTTGGTCCCCAAAGTATTCGTGTTGTGTCATTTTGGTCCCCAATTTTTCAATTGCACAATTTTGGTTCCCAACGTATAAAATTTGTGTCATCTTGGTCCCTACCCCTCACGCCGTTAGTCCTCTCAGTCAAATTGAGAGGCACATGTAGGGTTATTCCACAAAATTCAACAAAATCCACATAACTCCAAAAAAAAAAAAAAAGAAAGAAAGAAAACAAAATCTGTCTTTCTCTATCTCTCTCTCCCTCTCTCTCTCTCTCTCTCTCTCCTCTCCCCTTATCTCTCTCCCATCGTAACTCACCTCCCTCATCCACCTCTTCCCATCACCACCACCACCACCTCCTCCTCTTGTCCTCCATCACCATGTGAAAAAAAACACCCAGACAGCCACCACCAATCTCAACCACCATCTCTCTCCTTTCCAAAATGATCCCTTTCTCAGAAGAAAAAAAGGGGGCAAATATACACACCAGTATACCCAAATCGAACGAAACCCATGAGCAATCATCCCTTTCCATGTTATCTAACACAATTAGGGATGGCAATCTCGGCCGACCCGCCCCTATCCAACCCGTCCCCTACCCATTCGGGGAGGGGATTCGGGGATCAGGTAGGGGATGGAGATTATTTTTAAAAAAATTCGAGGATCGGGTAGGGGATGGTATTGTCAGTCCCCTCCCCGATCCCCGCCCCCCGCCCCTCCCCGCATCCCCGTTCACATAGACATATATATATATATGTATAGAAGGTGTTTTCAAGGGTCCTCGCAGAAAATCTTCAAAACAAAACGCCGGGAAGGGCTTGATCCAAGCAGTTTTCGCAAAAATATATAAATACAGTTTTTGCGAAAAACTGCTTGATCAAGCCCTTCCCGGTATTTTTTTTTTGAATATTTTCCGCGTGGACCCTTGAAAACACCTTCTGAACACATTAGACGGATCGGATTTTCCAAAAAAAAATTGCAACACAAAAAAACCCCATTTTTTCCTTAAATCCGGGAGTGTGGATAAGAAGTTTGGCCTATATATATATATTATATTATAAGTTTTTAAAATTTATTTTCCACCACAGCCGCCCGGCCCGTCTGTCTATAACCCTGGTCAGTGGTATCTATCTGATGTAACATGTGTTGATGACTGATCGAGTATTTGAAAGTCATCCAATTTATGTTTTTTGTTTGATGTTTGTTGAACTCGTTTGCAAAAAAAATCTTATGTAAGGAGACTCCTACGGGTTCATCAAAACTTCTCTCTTCCGGATTTACAGCAAAGTTTGTTTTGATATTTGATTGTGCACTCCATTTGTTCATATTAATTTGTGATCTCACATGGTAAACTCTTCTAGTGGATTGCATGTGATGTGATGGAAGTGTTAACTCTTCAGTAACACGTGCATGATGGAAGTGCTGGATGTACATTATTGGGCAAAGTTCCAAACAACTCGAGCTTTTGGGACAGTAGTAAGCTAATTCACTTTAAAGTGTAAGACTATTAAAAAAAAAACCTACACATTAAAGAGCAACCATTTTTGGATCCCCGATTCCCCGTTGGGATCCCCGTTCCCCGCATCGGGGCGGGGATGAAGGTTAAAATAAAATCCCCGGTGGGGATCGGGGAGGGGATGGGGATTGATATAGGTTCGGGGATGGAGGTAGTGGTATCTACCCCCGACCCTCCCCATTGTCATCCTAAACACAATCCATCTTTCAAAACGCCATTGTTCTTGTCCAATTTCATCGTCAATTGAAAAGATTCGAAAATCGATGGATTCAGCATCCAGACCCTAAGCATCCGACCTAATCGAAGGCGAGGATCTTTCATCGGGCGGAGGAGAAGCGACGGAGTCTGGGTTAACGACGGCTGCGGCGCCAAGCTGGTACGAGTCACAAAAGCAGCAAGACTGGAACACGATCTTGCAATACTTGAAGAACCATGGGCCGCCATTGACGTTGGCCCGATGCTGCGGCGCGCAAATGATTGAGTTTCTAATTTTCATGGACTAGTTTGAGAAGATAAAGGTGCATGTGATGAGGGAGGTTAGGGAGTGGGAGGTGGAGATAAGGGAAGGGGAGAGAGAGATTAGGGGAGGGAAGGAAAGGGGAGATAGAGAGAGAGACATTTTATTTTTATTTTTTTGGAGTTGAGTGGGTTTTGTTGTGGGATTCTTTGGAATAACCTGACATGTGCCCCTCAATTTAACGGAAGGAGTAACGGCGTGAGGGGTAGGGACCAAGATGACACAGATTTCATACGTTGGGGACCAAAATTGTGCAATTGAAAAATTGGGGACCAAAATGACACATCGTGCATACTTTGGGGACCAAAAATGTCAATATGCCATTATCAACACACTTTTGCAAACTTTTTCCATACTTCAATACATTTTTCAAACCAAAGATTCCACCACTAGCACTAGTCATTTTTTATGAGTTATAAATTCAAAGTCTAAAGATGTAAAATAGGCTTAATTTTTAACAAATGTAATATTTTTACTGTCGATTCATTTTTTAAGACTGAAATTCAACGTTGGAACGTTGACTACACCATTCAACCTTGATTTTTCTTATAAGCAAGTGGGGGATAAAAATAAGAATATTCCTGTTGATGTTAGTTTTATAATCGATCAATTTCTCTATGTCGTAATCTATGGCGTAGCCAACATTTTGCATGAATGGGAGCAATAAAGATACACAATTTTAACAGAGCAATTAAAATTGTAATAAACAATGATGAGATAATAGAAATTTTTATCTACTAAAAAAAGAATAAATCTAACAAATTTACAACTGCAAAAATTTTACAATGAACCGAATAAAACTTATATATTTCGAAAGTTTTGCATGATAATTTTGTAGTGCACATTGTTAAATATATATCGCATCTCTTTTGATGCAATCATTCCATAAGTTATTCATTGACCACTCATCTCATTTCTCTGCCGATTATCGATACCTATATACTATCGTAATAGAAAATGTTTCACTTAATAGTAGTAGCTAGGTAGCGGATGCATTGTTGGAAAATGGAAAATAAATTTCGAGATAACGTATGCCTAGTATTTTGATAAAACATAATGGCGTATAAGATACTTCAAATGTAAATTATTTTTGTATTACTTCAAGTGCAAGTATTTGCAAAAAAAAAACTCTCAAAATTTCGGTGGGACCCTTTGCTCCAACTGGCCCATTGTGGCTCCACGAGGGTATGAAATTATTCATTTTAGTGGTTGTATTATGTAGGAGTACTATATTTTAAGCTAATGACAGTTTTTTAAGGGAAATTATTCACACCCCTTTTGTACTAAACACACTTCCTTTCTTGTATTTCAATGATAAGAATTTCACTAGAAGACAAAAAGAGGTGTGCGTACAAAAAAAAAAAATGTGAAAATCACTTACCTTTTTTAAATGCATTTATGAAAAGTATAGTACAAAAATCATTATCATTTTTTTTAGGTAAGGAAAAAAAATCATTATCATTACTGATGGTATAAATTTCATAAACATTAACCCTAAAGTGTTAGTCTAGTGGTCAAAACTTAAGACGTAGTGTAACACTCCGAACAACACAAACACTCCACTAATTCAAATGATTCATGCCACTAATTCAACCACCGCAAACAGAAAATTATTCGAATACCCATTCTATCTTGCTTCCATATTTGCATAATTTTTCGTATACATTTCCCCTTTTACTTGTGTTAATTTCTACACTTTGTCTAGTCCAGCTCAAACTTTAGAAGGAGAACCCTGTTTTCAATTCACGATTCACCCTTTGCTCTTAATTTGTATTTTCCAAGACCATTTCTTTTTTTATACAATTATACTACTAAAAATTAAGTACTTCATGACTCATCAGAAGAGCTCTAAACACATGACACGTGGCCATAATAATTCTTATTGCCTTTGTTTCTTCTATTTTCTTGTCTCATCACGGAAAACTTGAAACATATCATCAACTTTAAAATTCATATTTCATTAATTAACCTATCCATGCCAAATACGAGTATTACACTTAAGCCTTTGCTTTCTCTTAAGCCTCAAGTTCAAAACCTCTCAGATGCTCTCAATTTCTTAGAGGTCCGTCCATATGGAGCTATGCTCCGGCTTTAAACGGGTCCCCTACTGGTGGATAATAACAATAGGAGTGCTTTTACAAAACCAGTCCAGGTACGAGTAAACTAATCCAAACATTTAGTTACTGAAAAAATCGTAAACGACTACCTCAACAAACTTGATAGTAATATCGAATATCTTAGTCGAGCTAGCATATAGGACGACGCAATGTGTGAGACCAACTTGCCCTAGTCCCTTCATCCAAATTGGAGCCATCCAGAAGTGGGAAAAATGAGGTAGATGATCACCCCAACTCCACTTTATTAAAATCCCTTCCTCATCAACTCCCAAAGTCCGCAGTCCTTACCATACACGCATATATCCAATCCTCCTTTATCTCTCTCTTGGATTTTCACCGATCACTATTCGCTGACTAATCTCTCAATTAGCTATATTTCCGATTTACCAAAAAAAAAAAAAATCATATACGACTACCTCAACAAACCCGATAGTAATATCGAATATTTTAGTCAAGCTAGCATCGATCATAGGACGATGTAGTGTGTGAGACGGACTTGCCCTAGACTCTTCATCCAAATTGCAACCATCCAGAAGCGGGAAAAACGAGGTACATGATCACCCCAACTCCACCTTATAAAAATCCCTTCATCATCAACTCCTAAAGTCCACAGTCCTTACCATACAAGCCTATATCCAATCCTCCTTTATCTCTCTCTTGGATTTTGACCAATCACGTTTCGCTCACTAATCTCTCGGTTAGCTAGATTTCCGATTTGCCCCAAAAAAACAATCACATACGACTACCTCAACAAACCTGATAGTAATATCGAATATTTTAGTCGACTTGCCCTAGTCCCTTCATCCAAATTGGAGCCATCCAGAAGCGGGAAAAACGAGGTAGATGATCACCCCAACTCCACTTTATAAAATTCCCTTCATCATCAACTCCCAAAGTTCGCAGTCCTTACTGTACGCGTTATATCCAATCCTCCTTTCTCTCTCTCTTGGATTTTGACCAATCACTATTCGCTGACTAATCTCTCAATTAGCTAGATTTCTGATTTACCAAAAAAAAAAAAATTCATATACGACTACCTCAACAAACCCGATAGTAATATAGAATATTTTAGTCGAGCTAGCATCATAGGACGACGCAGTGTGTGAGACCGACTTGCCCTAGTCCCTTCATCCAAATTGGAGCCATCTAGAAGCGGGAAAAACGAGGTAGATGATCACCCCAACTCCACCTTATAAAAATCCCTTCATCATCAACTCCCAAAGTCTGCAGTCCTTACCATACACGCCCATATCCAACGCTCATCAATCTCTCTCTCTCTCTCTCTCTCTCTGATTTTGGCCAATCACTATCCACTCACTAATCTCTAGCTCAGTCTGAAATGTCGACGGCGACAATGAAGGTCCATGGAGCCTTATTCTCACCCGCATCCCAAAGAGTATTCGCTTGCCTCTATGAGAAACAACTCGAGTTCGAGTTAGTCCCAATTGACATGAGAACCGGCGGCCACAAAAAGGAACCTTTCATTTCTCTCAATGTAAGAATTACAAATAAGCAAAAACGACACCATGACTAGTTGTTTTCATTTTTTTTATTGACTTCTATAATATTTCTCTCCCCTGATGTAGCCGTTTGGACAACTGCCGGCGTTTGAAGATGGAGATCTCACGCTCTTCGGTACGGATTACATATGCAAATAAAATCCATTAATATCCGTTTAGTCTTCACACCCAAAAAAAAAAAAAAAGTTCAGGTTGTTGAAGGACACGGCTTCTTTGCAGTCTAATTTCAACAGTTCATCTCGACAATTTGATAATCTAGATTGCAAAAAGAAGCAATTATCTTACCAGTAGGATACTGTTAGAAAATCAAGTCTGTTAAAAAAAACACTAATGATTACGTGAATTGTCATGCAATTCAAACCGCGTACAAGCCGGATTTAAAAACTTTAGAGAAACCGATATGTTCGATTTGACTTTTATATCGTATTTGCAGATTCGAGGGCAATCAACCTATACATCGCCCACGCCTACGCAGACGAGGGAACCCAATTGGTGTATGCTGGGAAGAAGATGGCAACCGTATCGGTGTGGATGGAGGTGGAAGCCCACCAGTTTGACCCGGTGGCTTCGAAACTGGTTTTTGAACTCGCTTTCAAGTCGATGTTTGGGATGACGACGGACATGGCGGTGGTGGAGGAGAAGGAGGCCGAGTTGGGTCAAGTTTTGGACATATACGAGGTTCGATTGAGTCAGTTCAAGTACTTGGGTGGAGACGACTTTACCTTGGCGGATCTGCACCACCTCCCTTGCATTCAAATATTGATGGGTACCCAAGTCAAGAAACTGTTCGATTCGCGTCCCCATGTCAGTGCGTGGTGTGCCGCTATCCTGGCTAGGCCGGCTTGGCTTAAAGTCCTTGCAATGCAAGCCAACAATTAATCTACGTTTTATGTTTACAAAAATAATTTGTGCACTCCTCTTTTATCCATTTGCGTTTCTTTTCTTGACATTAGTCACGTGAATTAAGAAAATTGTCCTTCATGTGTGAAAAGCAAATTAAGAAGGATGATTTGATGATTCGACGTTAATAACTTGATGTATTTTGTTTTTGTGTATCTATTTTTGATTCAGTTTGGAATCTATGAGTGTGCAATGGAAAATACTTTTGGGCGTAAACATTCGGATACATATTGGTCCACGGCCGTCTTATAAATTTTGATTCTATGCATCAAATGGTTCCAAATACAGTAGTATTTGGATTTGTGTCCAGACATATGCGTCTATATCAATATTATTTTTTTTTGGATAAATATTATATCAGTATTTCTCTAATGCAATTTGTGGATTGTGAAAAAATTTCCTCTTTTTTCGTTAGATCAAGAGCTTCTTTTTTCTTCCTTTTTTTTACCTTTAATTTCGAGAGAATAATAAGAAGTTATTGATTAGTAGTAGTACTATTTTTTCTGGTGAACTGGGTCGCCTTTTGTTTTTACAACGATTAATTGCATTTATGTTAAAGTTGGTATTGCTATTTACGTTATCCATGTTTAATGAAGTCTAATTTTGCTAAATTATGTTAGGTTGCAAAACTATCTAGTTGGAATTATTTTAAATTTGTTCAGCTATAGTACGACCGACAATACTAAAAATTTACTTTAAGTTACATTTAAAGACATTTTTAACTAGTGTGTTACTTGAACTCATATAAGGATTCTAGGAATGACAATCTCACCCGAACATATGGTTAAGCGAATTTAACCAAACTGGTTGAATGGTTTTTTAATCAATTTTGTGGTTTTGAATTACGTAATTTGAGAAAAATGTTAGGAATCTTCTCTATGAATTAGAATAAAATAACATAAGAATAAAAACAATATAAATGAGGAAATATAGGAAAATAGAAAAACTGGCCTGCGATACTGTGAGGCGTGTGTATAGTCACTGTCCTAAAGATATTGTTGATATATTTTTTGCACACTTCAATACAATTTTTAAACCATATATAACGACAACATAATTCTACGCAGGGATAGAGCCAGAAGGGGGCCAGTAGGGGCGGTTGTCTCTACTGGAACATGTGGTGCTCGGCATTGGATAGGAACATGTGGTGCTCGGCATCCAATCCGATCCGAACTGTCCAAACATATTTTGGACGCCCAGATACAAGGGTGACATTTTGTAAATTTTAGAGGTAAATTTACCCCCTTGCATCTAAGCCGTCCAAAACATATTTGGACTGCTCGAATTGGGTGCCGGGCACCGCGTGTATATTAATATATACCCTATCCGTACTCAAATTTTTCTCGGGCATTGTTTGGTAGCACTATTTTACTCAATTGATTTATGTAATTTTTTTGCTGCCCCACTCACGGCAGGTCCCTGAGTCCAAGGGGTGTTTTGGCAAAAAAAACGAAAAATTGGTTTTTTGGTTTTTTTGGTTTGTCCTTATTCAAATTTTTTTTGCATTTGTTAGTTTTGCGTCAAGTTTTCGTGGTTTATGGATTCATATCGGCGAGACGAATCAAAAGAGTATAAAATTATGGTCAAAAGTAATATTTTTTTAATAAAGCCGAAAATAAACTAAAATATACCAGTTTATTGGTTTAATTTTGGCTTTATTAAAAAAAATTAGTTTTGGCCATAATTTTATACTCTTTGGATTCGTCTCGTCGAGACGAATCCATAAACCACGAAAACTTTGACGCAAAACTAACAAATGCATCCAAAAAAAAAAATTGAATAAGGACAAAACAAAAAAACTAAAAAATCAATTTTTGGTTTTTTGCCCAAAAATGATACACATACACCCAACTTATCCAACAAAAATCTCCAACAGCTAAAACGACGTCGTTTTGGCTCTTAAAAAAAAAAAGAAACCTAAAAATCAGATCTGGGCTCTCATCTCATTCGACCAAAGAGAGAAAGAGAGGGCAACCACCTCCCATTCCACCACCACCGGCGACCCAGCTCCTCCTACCTCCCTCTCCACCCAGCTCCTCCTACCTCCCTCATCTCATTCGACCAAAGAGAGAAAGAGAGGGCAAGAATACAAAGAAAGAAACACGTACGCTTTGTTTGGTTGAGAGTTTTGAGAAGAATATTTTGATAAATGTTTTTGAGATAGTGTTTGGATGAGTTTTTGGAAAAAGTAATAATTAGAGAGAGGTGTAATAATTGGAGAGAGATAGAGAGATAAATGAGAATAATGATTGGAGAGAGGGATATGAGTAGAGAGATAAATGTGATTAATGATTTGAGAGATGGGGAAAGAATCTTTTTGAAAATTTTTTTAGAAATGTGAAATGAACAAAGTGTTACAAGTCTTTGGGAATCATCACCTGTTCAACTTTTTTGGCATCCCCACAACCACTTCCGGCCCTGACCAATTTGATGGAATCAGCATGGATAAGGTTTTTCCCACCTCCTCCCTTAGATTTGGAGAAGTGCCTGTAAATGGCTCTTTGAATGGTACAAAGTCAGTCCAGATTTGATACAAAGTCAGTCCAGAATCGCCAGTGAAGCTCTGGAGTCCATTTTAGCCTTGGCGGCGGTCGCCGGAGGTGGAGAGAGAGGTTGCAGGAGTTGGGTCGCCGGTGGTACTGTGGTGGTGGAATGGGAGGTGGTTGCCCTCTCTTTCTCTCTTTGTCGAATGAGATTAGAGCCCAGATCTGACTTTCAGGTTTTTTTTTTTTCTTTTTTCAGAATAGCTAAAACGACGTCGTTTTGGCTGTTGGAGATTTTTGTTGGAGAAATTGGATGTACGTGTATCATTTTTGTTTTTTTTTGCCAAAGTACCCCAAAAGAAAAGTGCACACGATACTTTGCGAGCATCGAAAAAGTAAAAACAGCATGCGAGGATGGGCATAAAGAAAAGGAGTACTACGTAGTTGACTGGCACTACATTAGAAGATTCCACCACGTCAAGCCCCAGGCATATTGGATACAAAAAATATAAAACAAATCCAATCTTTATTTCGTCGAGTCATTTTTTATGACTGAAATTCAAGTCCGCTTTCAATTTAATTTAAAACTCCGTCAAAATGATGTAATAATAGATAATAATAATAATAAAAAATGTACCATGTGGTGGAAGTCTAGTGACTCATGGCTCACTCTCACAGGGTGTGGATGGTAAGTAGGTCAAGAGTTTGAGTCGTGCTAACGACACCCTCTGGAACTTGGTTTTCACGTGAAGTTTGGTTGTGATCCACTAGTTCTTGGTGGAATGATAGTCTCTATGGCCCTTTGGTCTCTTCTAAGGCATGCTGCAAGTTTGGAGTCCTATGATCACACCCAAGAGAGGGGTGTTATGCGTTGCCCGGTCGCCCCTTCATCCGCCCTTTTAAATAACAAAAAAAAAGGAGAAAATTAAAAAACTGTAACATGCACCGGTCCAGTAATGCTTTTCCCAATATATTCCTAACCCCTGAGCCAGACAACACAATTTATGTGGTCCACTCCATAGTAAGTGAATTTGCAAGTCATCCACGTCATGATTAAGAAATTCATAATACAAGTTTTTGTGGCCAAGTTCCAAGAGGTTGTCAATTTTCCAAACTTAGAATATCTGGGTTTATATCTCATTCTTACTACAACTTGAGCTGCCCCTTAGAATTAATTGAGAAGAGCATAAACTGGTCCAAAGACTCTAAACACCCCTAACCGGCCACCAAAAAAATAGAGAGAACTATTCATATTCTACACCTAATTCCAAAAAGTCCAAGGCCCAGCACAACGGCTAAAAAGTAAATGTCTTGCCAATTGGAATGAAGAAAAATGCCATGTGAATGTGACACCATCTTATCGGGTCTAATACTTTAAAGTCTAAACAAATGTAGGAAGCTTAGAGTGCTACATTGTCTAAAAAAATAAGGACATGGACACATTTTAAATGACTGGGCCGAAGTGAACTGGGTGCAAAGTCCAAGGGTTCACATTGTAGTTTTTTCCCCTTCAAAATATTCAGTCTGTGATCAAACCGGAATGACGCTGCAAATGGCCAATATTTTTGCAACGTTGACTACACTGTTCAACTTTGATTTTTCTCATAAGCAAATGGGGGATAAAAAAAAATAAGCATATTCCTATTGATGTTAGTTTTAAAATCGGTCAATTGGTGCATTTTGTAATTTATGGCGTAGCAAGCTAACATTTTGCATCAAATTAATTAAGAGAGTGTTTAAGATCATGGAAAGAAGATATTACATTCTCATGCCCCTTAAGATTGTCGCCATCCAAATTGAGCCTTTTAAGGTGTCACGTTCGAAATTACTCAGGTGCTATATATTAACTCCTTAGGGGTCAATTCATACGGAGCTATACTCCTGGTTTAAACAGGGCCCCCTCTAGTCGACATAGGATTGGTTTCCCATAAGGGCAATTAGTTAGTTAACATGCATGTAAATTAATCCGGACTTAGAATATATTAGCCCAGCTAGCATCGTAGGACGGTACTGCGGTACAGTGTATGAGACCTACCCCAGTCCCTCTATTGCAAATTGGAGCCATCAGAAGCAGGAAAAACGAGGTAGGTAATGATCCCAACCCCACCTTATAAAAATACCTTCATCATCCACTCCCAAAGTCCTTAGTTACCACACACGCCCATATCCAATCCTCCTCTCTTGGATTTTTACACAATAACTATTCACTGAGTAATCTCTCAGTCTTGAAACGATGGCGACAATGAAGGTCCACGGAGCCATATACTCGACCGCATCTCAGAAGGTGTTCGCTAGCCTCTACGAGAAATAACTCGACTTTGAGTTAGTTTCGATTGACATGAGAGCTGGCGCCCACAAAAAGGAACCTTTCATTAATCTCAATGTAAGCAAAAGGAAAAAAAAACCAACATAGTAAAACTCAAATCATGAGCATGAACAGAGTAGTTAATTGTTTTCATTTTCGATCTTTGTTGACAGACTAATTAATAGTATAAATTTTCCCTCTCCTGTCCTGATATGTAGCCATTTGGTCAAGTGCCGGCCTTTGAGGATGGAGATATGAAGCTCTTCGGTATGGATCACTGTATACCTTCCTAAAACAAACACATCCATTAATATCCGTTCAATCTTGAGTACTACTTTTAATTACATCGGATCCATTTGCAGAGTCGAGGGCAATTAACCTATACATCGCACACGCCTACGCAGACAAGGGGACCCGCCAATTGATCTACGATGGAAAGAAGATGGCGACCGTATCGGTGTGGATGGAGGTGGAAGCCCACCAGTTTGACCCAGTGGCTTTAAAGTTGGTTTGGGAGCTCGTTCTCAATCCGACTCTTGGGATGACGAAGGACACGGCGGTGGTCGAGGAGGCGACGGCCAAGTTGGGTCAAGTTTTGGACATATACGAGGCTCGATTGGGTCAGTCCAAGTATTTGGGTGGAGACGACTTCACCTTGGCGGATCTGCACCACCTCCCTTGCATTCAAATGTTGATGGGTACCCAAGTCGAGAAACTGTTCGATTTGCGTCCCCATGTCAGCGCGTGGTGTGCTGATATCCTGGCTAGGCCTGCTTGGCTAGGTCATTGCAATGCAAGTCAACAAATAATCAACGTTTGCTGCTTAATTTTGGAAAATAATTTGTGCACTTTTTTTCTTGACATATGTAACGACCCAAATTTTCGCCCCATTTTTGTTTTCGGATAAAATAAAATTTTTGACTTATTAAATTATTTTAGTCTAGATTAAGTAGACTTTATTTTTACGTTGGTACTTTACATGTATATATATGAAGGTGTAGATATCCTATCTAAAGTATTTATGTTCCTTTACCATAACCAAATATCCTAACTATCCTAGCCAATTCCCCTAACTAAACTATCACACACACATCTATCACCTTTCATACCCATCCATCTTTGTTTGGCTACTTATGGGCTGCCCTTTTTCCCAGCCAATGGTCACCCAACACACCCCTAAAATCCCTTCCTCTATCCAACAAACAATACCCCTCCCATGCACTCTACTACCTAAAGGGTTCAAGTCTACACCAAGCTCTCCTAATACTCCATAACTCCCATTTCCCCTTCCCACTTTCAGCAGAGAAAAGAGAGAGAGATTCTGGAAAATAAGAAGAAAGAAAGAGGAGAAGAGGAAAAGAGAAGAGAGAGATCACCACCACCTTTTCCATTTCTCGTCCATACCACGTACCTCTTTAAACAACTGATTTTCTCATAGTTACAGTCATTTTTGGGCTTAGGTTTCTTCAGAGAAGTTTTAGAAGACTTCTAGACCTTCGATTTCAACACAAGAATCACCCAAATTGGTTGAGTTTTGAGTGAGTTATAGCCATCCAAAGTTCAATAAAAATCTCGGCTATATTTTTCCAGACAGCTTACTGACCTTTACCATATCGCCATTTTTCTCCTAGTTAGATACGTTTTCAAGTTTAGAACCCTTCTTCAAGGTTGTAGAGAACTCCGAGAGCTTCGACTTAGACACAAGAATCATCCAAAACGGTCAAGCTTTCGTCACATTATTGCTGTCCGAAGTTCAGTGCGAATTTACGACTCTCACCACAAAACTTTTCTGAAACCGAGCTTATTCTTCTGGACAAAAGGTGGATTACTCTAGACCTTTTAATTCCTAAGTATACTACATGTATCATAGACTTGATTTATGTGTTTGATGTTTGATTGATGCTTGGAACTTGCTTATAACTTCCTAAGGGTCGAAACTGTCTTGGTACCGGTAGATCAGTCAACTTTGGAAACTCATATAAAATGCTACGAACCTCTTATGGGGTTGCTTCTGGTGTCAAATTGTAGATATACTTCTTATCTTTAAGTGGCCGCTGGAATCACTTAAATCGGACTTATAGAACTCTAGAAAAACAGATTTTAGTAAATGATGGCAAATCTGGACGGTCTAGAATCAAAGACGTTTTTGTATATCTTAAACTCATTTTTATGAAATATGTTCTATATAACAAATGATGATAACATCCTATCCTATCACCCTGTTAAATATCATTAATTTAGGAGCTGTTTTGATATGCTTTTGAAATATATTTCTTAATTACAAAATCTGTCAAACTTGGGTAAAAATTGAAGTTCTAACAATTTATTGGAAGACTTAAACATTTTATTTTTCAAATCTGTTTTTACTGGAAGTTAGACGAGGTGTTGTGAACACGTATGAGTTTTTATAGCTCTTCAATCCATCTCCTTAAACCCTAAATGATCAAGTTTTCATATAGTGTCAAAAATAGACAGATTTTGTTCAATGCCGTTTTGGGTTAGCATAACTTCTGTTTTTTGAAATGTGTTCTGCAACATAAATGTTCCTAACACCCTAAATAACTTTCCCATAGAATTTCATAGTAATCAGATTTTTATTGATGGATGATTTTGGCTAAGCACTAAGGTGAATAAAATATGTACTTTTCGGTAAATAAGGAGCTAAGCCTTAAAACTCATGTTTGTAGATTAATTCGATAGTATCGTACGAGTTAGCGAATAATCATTGTTCTTAGTTGTGATTGAACTGTGGTGATATTATGAATTGTTAATTATTATTTCAAGTTATGACTTGTTGATTGAGCGGTAATGTTACCAAGAACGTAGAAAGCGCGTTAGGTTCATTAAATTAGGTGCGGACTTGAAAAGATCAGCTAGATGTTTAAGTTAATGAAAATTTAAATAATGATAATGGATGGTGATTGATGAGATCTGGGGAGGCCATCCCGCAGAGTCTCATCGATCTTTATGATTGGCGGTCAGCCAGAGATAATGAAATTGAGGAATTGTGCGGTATTGGATATACCTATGTGCTGTATGTGCATCCCGAGGCAATGTGCTGTATGTACAACCTCACGTGCTGTATGTACGTCTCAAGGATTTGTGCTGAATGTACATCCTTATGCGCTGTATGTGCATCTTGAAGAATGCGCTGTATGTACATTCTCAAGGGGGGGGGGGGGGAAGTGAATCTTGAAATGATGGAAAGCTGAATGCTGCGTTGATTTGGAGATTGATCCGTGAGATGGTTAGAATTCGAAACTTGCGAGAAACGAAAATGGAACTCCGTGATAATCAGGGAAACGAAAATGTATCGATCGTAGTACGATAATAATTTGAAAAGAAAGTTGAACAATGAGATGGGTGGAGTGTTGGGATTAATTGAGAGTATGATTGCTCGAGGTAATTTTCACCGTGTTGAATGCTATTCATTGAATCAATTTATTTGACCCTTAATGTTGTACTGCCTTTATATCAAATTGTGTATTGCTTGTAATGTAAGGGTTAACGGGTAGGAGTATATCTGCTGAGCATCATTCGCTCATGGTATTCGTGTACCCTGGCTTTTCATGCCAGGTATTGAAGACGGAATTGAAAGACAAGATGAATATAAGGATAGATCCCACTGGAGGACAAAAGATGTCGAGCCCTAGATTCCGTACTAGTTATTGCTCTGTTCCTTTTTCGAAATTATATTTCAAGTTGTAATCTTGATTAGTAATTAAACCTATTTTGTCAAGTTGGTGAAATCAAACTTTGCTTCCGCTGTTATTTAAGAAACTGACTTTTTATTTAATGGAATCATTCTGGAAAATATTTTATTAACGCGTCCGAATTTCGGGGTGTTACAACATGGTATCAGAGCTCTAGGTTCAAACTCTCGGCCTTGGGTAGATTGGGTAGATCACTTTCTGAGAGCGTAAACTGGGATAGTTTAGCATTTTCTTATCTATACCTATTCCCGCGCCGTATTGTACTTATATATTTTATTGACTCTCTAGACTCCTACTTTGAAGAGATATGCGACCAATGTTAACTCCTCCCTGAAGACGAAGAAAGTGAAAGAAGAACTGCTCACGTTGTTATTAGGCATCAGATCAATTGAGAAAAATAGATCGAGTTTGAAGACGAGAAGATAGAACTTGACGAGGAAGGAGAAGAAATAGAGGTCGAAGTAGAGACCGCTTATTACTTTGAGTATTGCGTTTAGTTTTTTTCTGAGATAGGCGGGTAGGGTAAAGCTATGTGCGAACGTACTGTGAGAAAACGTAGCCCCTCCATGTTTGACTAAGAAACTAGGTTATTTGTATTATATGCCATACTCATGTAGTACCCCTTGTGTAGATATGTGACAGTAGGATCTCACTATTGCTACTCTACTGACACCCTTTCAAAACCATTTTTTATCACTACACCTGAAATCAAAACCTTATTCTTGTGATTCCAACTCTCTTGCTCATGATTCTGTTTTGGTGAACCGATAGTTAGGAAAACCCTTTCTGACATAGACTTAAATATTGTAGATGGCAGAGACAAGAAACGGAACCCTTATGAGCATCTTCGTAATTTTGGACGATTGGGGGTAGGATTTCCCTAAGTTTGGCGTGTAAAACGTGCGAACTAGAAGTCACTAAGTCTACCCTTTGACCTTGACTCTGAGTCTTGAAAATATCAACTGCGACATCATTTGGGTAGGAATTGCTCATCCACCCACCTTGCTATCATAGAATGTTATCGACAGATTAGTGACGGCCCAATCTTTAGATGGAACGTGCTTCAAAATTTAAGGGGGATAGACGCGCTGCATTAGTAACGATACAAGTATCAAGGTAACCCAAAGAATTATCAAATGGCGACCAAGTCTCAATCTAAGATCGTGGTGGTTGGAGAAGGAGGCACAAGACTGTTCGATTAATCCAAAACCCTTTAGCGAAACTAGGAAAAGACGATTCAGCTGAAGAAAACAAACGTCGATCGCCAACAAATACTTGCAATGAAAAGAACGCCCTAATTTCGAGGACGAAATTGTTTTAAGGGGGATAGATTGTAACGACCCAAATTTTCGCCCCATTTTTGTTTTCGGATAAAATAAAAATTTTGACTTATTAAATTATTTTAGTCTAGATTAAGTAGACTTTATTTTTACGTTGGTACTTTACATGTATATATATGAAGGTGTAGATATCCTATCTAAAGTATTTATGTTCCTTTACCATAACCAAATATCCTAACTATCCTAGCCAATTCCCCTAACTAAACTATCACACACACATTAAGGAGGATTTGATAATTCTACGTGAATAACTTCTTGTTAGATGTGTCTATTTTTTAGTCATTTTGGAAATAACTTTGGAGTGTATCACCTCTCATAGAAGTCTCTTATGTTGTACTATTTGTCTTTCCTTATGTTGTAATTGAACTTTGGTATTTTGTTTTTCATTTTGAAACACTTAACCGGAATTTGACATATTACGGAGGACAAAAAAGAAAAAAAAGAAAAAAAGAGAGCACGGGATGTTACTTTATAGTGAAATCATTTTTCTTCATTTTACTCCTTTTTTCTCATTTTTCGAAACACTTAACCCAAAATTTACCCATTTTTTCCTTTTCAAGGAAACAGGCACATAAGATTGCATTACCACAAACCAGTCATTACAGGCTTAGCTTAAATATGAGCTGCACTTACAACTTTGCCTGAGAACTTTTGGAAAGCTAGCCGAGCAAAAAAAAAACTTTTGTGAAACCAACAGATTGAAATTCATTGGCAAAACAAATAAAATTGATGCAGATTGGATAGCGAACTGGTACTTGGACCGTTTTGATTGCAAAGTAACATAATGGTGGAGTTGGAACATCACAAGTCAAAGAATAGTTAGTCAAGTTGTTTTTAGGCTCCGTTTGTTTGACCGTAAAATATTTTCCGGTAAAATATTTTACTCATTTTCTAGTGTTTGGTTGAACAAATTATGGGTAAAACATTTTACCCTGCAAAATCTTTTCCACCAATTGAGGGAAAATAACTTACCGCCGATTCTTCGGTAAGTCATTTCCAAAACTCTCTTCCGTCCCACTAACCTACCCACGGTACCACCTGTATCCATCTTATTCATGCTTGTGACCTCCTTTCAGTTTCTACAGCTCAATTGCTCACATTCCCAAATTGGAATCTCCTCCAATTTATCCGCGTAATTCAATCTTCCATTTCAAAGCCATCTCTCTCTCTCTCTCTCTCTCTCTCTCTCTCTCTCTCTCTCTCTCTCTCTCTCTCTCTCTCTCTCTCTCTCTCTCTTCTGATAATGGAGTACATATGTTGGTTAATTGGGTTTCATGGGAGCAAATTATTGTGGTTATGGAGCAACTATCAACCAAACATCGAAAAATATAAACGAAAAAAATTGTTTTTTGCAAAAATGATTTTACATGGAAAATATTTTACGTTGAAACAAATGGAGCCTTAATGTCTTTTCATTTTTCAAGGTCCATTAAATTGTGTCTTTTCATTTCTAAGGTCAAGTACTTTGCATGTTGAGTCTTAGTAGTCCAATGGTTCTTTTCTAGTATTAATTGTATTGTTTTTTTTTTTGGTACATTCGGTGAACTATTTGGGATATTAATTGTATTGTTGGAGAGTCCAAAGGTCATATGGGGAAGGCTAAAAGGTTGTGTCTAGATTCATCCATTTGTTAGTAAGATTCATCCATTTGTTAGTATAAATAGGATTGTAAGGGCATCTCTAGTGCACTACCTAAAAGAGTTCCCTAAAGTGTCCTAACTAGTTAGCTAAGAAAAACTCAAAAAATGGTCTCTAGTGCACAAAAATTGACTCCCTAAAATCTTAGATGACACCCATCACTACCTAAAGTGTCCTAAGTGACTACCTAAATTTGGGGAGAGACTTAAGGAGAGAGATAAAGAGAGAAGAGAAGGAGGAGAGAGAAAGAGGAGAGAGAGAGAGAGAAAGGAAAGACTTAAAGTTAATGAACATTTTTATGGAGCCCCATTAAAGTGCATTTCTCCTTAGCTAGCTAACTAAGTTCTTAGCACACAAAATAGGGTCCCACATGTGCTTAGGTATACACTTTAGCAAATATTTTTTAGGTAGTGCACTAGAGATGCTCTAAGTCCTTGTAATTATTCAGCTTTTGGTGATTAATTAAATTGAGAGAATTTCTCTTTATTCTTCCAATTACTTTGGTATTCAGCGGAATCAACAAAGTTATTGATGCCCTTAGTCCTGGTATTCTTAGTGAATCAACAGGTTTAAGGAAGGATTTTGATCTTTGGGTATTCGTGCGCGAATCAACGGGCTCAAACTCGTGTTATATTCTATTTCCTCAAGCTTCCGCTACATCAAAAATCCAACAAATAAGAATAACAAGCGTACCAGCCTTTACCGCAAAATTCAACCCGACGGACTCTAAAACAGTACATGCTCAATAGTCTCTCTATGAAACTCACAAGAGGGACAATGAACATCCACCTTCATATTTTTCCCTTAAAAATAGATTTTTTTTTTTTTGAAAAGTTAGTGATTGAAGTTTAATGATGATATCTCCATCAAGGGCAATAGTAGAAAGTGAAAGTATAAGTTTAAAAAAAAGCTAATGTGAAAGGTGTGATGATGATGTTTTTTTAATAAGTTCAAATTACGAAACGCTACATTTAAAAAAGAATGGAGGGAGTAACTCCTTAGGGGTCAATTCATACGGAGTACGGAGCTATGCTCCAGCTTTAAACGAGCCCCCTCTAGTGGACAAGTATAGGATCCCCATAATTAGTCGAGATGCAAGCAGGGCTGGCCCAAACCCAAGGCCTAGGCCTAGGGCACTCCAAAAACTCCCAAAATTAGGGCACTTCCATTAATTTTAGTGTTAAGCTTAAGTAGTCTTTTTCAAGGTTAGCCCAAACAAAAAAATTTATGAGTCAGCCCAATAAAAAAAGATTTCCATTTAGGGGCTAGCATGAAAGGAAGTGGACCAGTGGTAGCTTTATAGGAAAAAAGAATGGTTGCATATTACTTCTTGCTAAGCTTACGGAATAAAAATCTAAGATCTTATGGAACCCAACACAGTCCAATGAGTCCCTTCTCCCCAATGTCACAGTTTCTTCACCACTTGATCAATTTTGGTATTTCATTTTGAGCTCGAGCTCAAGTATTTTTCTAGCGAGCCGAACCCGATCATCATAGAACTCATCTTGTAGAGCAAAATTAAGTTCCTAAAGATGAATTTTATAACGTATATTTCCTAGTTTCTACTAAATTTCAGCAAAATAATATTATCAAAGGAACATTTTTTCATTTTTTTTAATTTGCACATTTACATCGAATCTGTTTTTGGCCCATTGCATGTGCTCTTATACAATAATTTTAGTAAAACTTTATATTATTTTGACTTTCTCGTATCGTGATTGTTGCTGAAAAAATATTTAGGACACATTTTTCAGATTAGGCTTAGGACACTCAAAAGCCTTGGGCCAGCTCTGAATGCAAGTAAACTAATAACATTTGGTTATAATAATAAAATAAAAAAATTCGTAAACGGCTTCTCCAACAAACCTGATAGATATTGAATAATTTAGCCCAGCTAGCAACGTAGGACGGTGCAGTGGGTAACAAGAAGAATTAGCGTATGGAGAGGGTAGTGACACGTGGTGTCCGGCACCCCATCCGAGTCGTCTACATGTTTTGGACAGCCCATATTTTGAGGGTAGTATTTTTGTAAATTTTTTGAACAAATTTACCCCCTCAAATTTAGACCGTCCAAAACATGTTTGGACAACTCAGATGGTATCCCTACCCTCTTCCTATGCAAAATTTTCTACGCACACCTACCTCAGTCCCTCCACATGCAAAGTGGAGCCATCCCAGAAGCATGAAAAATGAGGTAGGTGATCACCCAAACCCCACCTTATAAAAATCTATGCATTATCCACTCCTATTGTCCTTACCATACACGTCCATATCCTCCTCTATCTCTCTCTTCGACTTTGACACAATCTGAAACAACGGCAACAATGAAGGTCCACGGAGCCGTATACTCAACTGCATCCCAGCGAGTATTCGCTTGCCTCTACGAGAAACAACTCGACTTTGAGTTAGTTTCGATTGACATGATAGCCGGCGCCCACAAAAAGGAACCATTCATTACTCTCAATGTAAGCAAAAAGGAAAAGAAAACCAACATAGTAAAACTCAAATCATGAGCATGAACAGAGTAGTTAATTGTTTTCATTTTCGATCTTTGTTGACAGACTAATTAATAGTATAAATTTTCCCTCTCCTGTCCTGATATGTAGCCATTTGGCCAAGTGCCGGCCTTTGAGGATGGAGATATGAAGCTCTTCGGTATGGATCACTGTATACCTTCCTAATACAAACACATCCATTAATATCAGTTCAATCTTGAGTACTACTTTTAATTACATCGGATCCATTTGCAGAGTCGAGAGCAATTAACCTATACATCGCACACGCCTACGCAGACAAGGGGACCCAATTGGTCTACGATGGAAAGAAGATGGCGACCGTATCGGTGTGGATGGAGGTGGAAGCCCACCAGTTTGACCCAGTGGCTTTAAAGTTGGTTTGGGAGCTCGTTCTCAATCCGACTCTTGGGATGACGACGGACGCGGCGGTGGTTGAGGAGGCGGCGGCCAAGTTGGGTCAAGTTTTGGACATATACGAGGCTCGATTGGGTCAGTCCAAGTACTTGGGTAGAGACGACTTTACCTTGGTGGATCTGCATCACCTCCCTTTCATTCAATCGTTGATGGGTACCCAAGTCAAGAACCTGTTCGATTCGCGTCCCCATGTCAGTGCGTGGTGCACCCGTATCCTGGCTAGGCCGGCTTGGCTTAAGGTCGTTGCAATGCAAGCCAACAATTAATCAATGTTGGCTGTTTAATATAGGAAAATAATTTGTGCGCTTCTTTTCTTGACATTATGCATGTGAAATAAATAAAAAAATTATCCTTCATATGTGGAAATCAAATTAAGGATTATTTGATCATTCTACGTGACTAACTTAATGTATTTTATTTTGAGTCATTTTGAAAATTAGTTTGGAATGTATCACCTCGAGTAAAAGTCTCTTTTGATGTATTTGTTTTTCCTAATGTTCTAATTGAACTTTTGGTCTTTTGTTTTTCATTTTGGAACACTTTACCGGAATTTGGCATATTAATGAGAAAAAGAAAGAGCATGATATGGTACTTATTATTAAATATTTTTCTTAGTTTACTCCTTTTTTCTCATTTCCTGAAACACTTAACTGGAGATTTACCCATTTTTCCCTTCTCAAGGAAACATGAACATTTTTTTTTTATAACCAAGTGCTCGGGCCAGCTTTCGTGCACCTCAACTAATTCTGAAAAATCAATCACACCGTCTATTAGCGGGAGCTCTATTTAAAGCCAGAATAAAAACAGGAACATAAGATTGAATAACCACAAATTAGTCATTACAGACTTAGCTAAAATGTGAGCTGCACTTCTATTTTGCCTTGGAACTTTTGTGAAACCTAGCCGAGCAAAAAAAAAAAAAAACCTTTTGCGAAAGCGAAAGCAATATATTGAAATTCATTGGCTAAACTGGAGTAATGAAATCCAACAAATAGAAATTCTCCACAACCTCTGAGCCGACACACACACCCAAAGAATAAATGCTCAATGGTCTCTCTATTAAACCCACAAGAGGGACATTGCCTAACCCACCTTCATACTCCAACAACAATATTATCTTTAACTAGAATGATCATAGGAATAACCTGCCACAAAGACAAAAGGAAATTTGGGGGCAGATTGATTAGCCCTATAAAGCCGCAAAATAAGCGGATCGAATTGATAGAAAATAGTTCAATCCGTTGAATCAGCTTTTGTTTTTTTTTTTCCATTATCATGCTTGAGGCTGAGTTTTCACTACGATATTTTGTATTTTTAGATTATAAGTTGTCAAAGCAACAAGTCATTCTCTTCACATATATCAGCTGATTAACAATTTGTAGTCTAGGGATACCAAAAATACTGAAGTGGAAACTCACGCTTAATTGTTTAGGTGTAAGAAAAGGATAGAGTTCATCTGGCGCCAGGAAAAAAAAATCATCATTTTCGGAATGCTTTTTGCATAATTCTACAAGACTCTAAGTGGGTATTCGGATTACATTGTAGTGGACTAGCGTGACTCCCGTGTTTATTTCTCAAGTTGAGGTTTTCCACGTATATCCGTATGTCTTTCCTATTTTTATGTTTATTACGCATTCTTTTGTATTTTGCGACTTCTGTCACTCTAGTTTCCAAGATTCGTAGGAGCATTGTGGATTGAACATGTTATTCGATTCCTAACAAATTGAATCAATAATGCTAGAGACACACCACTCCACCATACTACTAACTACACTAGCCTGCGTGATTGGTGGTTGCAAAGTAGTTTTAAAGTTTTTGTTCTCCATGCAATGTCACGCAGGCTAGTGTGGTTGGTGGTATGGTGGAGTGATACGTCCCTGTCATTATTGATACACAAGAAGAAATAAGTAATCTGATCTCGTTGTTACTTCATCATCAAAATTACGCTAAATGTTAATCAAAATTTCCCAAAATGTGTTTTAATTATGAGAATATCAACGCTCATTTTGTCAAACGATTAGGTCTACTAAACCAATGAAAATGAATATTTTAGACTTTTAGTCCATTTGGGACGGCGCAGTGTCTCAAACCTACCCGACTCCCGTGGAAAACTTGCATGCGGATATGAAAATGATACTCCCTCCGTCCCTTTTTGTTAAGTGATCCATATGGAATACGTAGAATTTCAAACTCCTAAAAAACATATTTATCTATATAACTTTTTAATTTTTTTCATACCAAATTAAAGTGTTCATTGAGTACTTTAATTTGGTGCAAAAAATTTAAAAACGATATACGAAAGTATATTTTTAAACGTCCGCAAAAATACCCGTTTCTCAAGTGGATCACTTAAAAAGGAAAAGAGGGAGTAGCTTTCTTCAAAAACAAGTTTTTCACCCACACCCAAATTTGTAGCTTTCTTGAAAAGTAGAAAAATGATCCACCCCAATCCCCACCTCATAAAAAAACCCCTTCATTGACTCCCAACTCCTTGCGTACCCATATCCAATCCTCCCCGTCTCTCGGAATTTTACCCAACCACTCACTATTCACTCACAAAATCTCTCAGTCGGAAACCGCGACAATGAAGGTCCACGGAGCTGTATACTCAGCCGCATCCCAGCGAGTATTCGCTTGCCTCTACGAGAAAGAGCTCGAGTTTGAGTTAGTTCCGGTTGACATGAGTACCGGCGGCCACAAAAAGGAACCTTTCATTTCTCTCAATGTAAGAAACATCATCTCAAATATAATGAGCTATGAACACTCCAGTTGTTTTCCTTTTCTTTCTTTGACTTCTAATTAAAATCTCTCTTGCCTGATGTAGCCTTTTGGTCAACTTCCTGCATTCGAAGATAGAGATCTGAAACTCTTCGGTATGGATCATTGGACACAGATCCATTAAGATCGGTTTAATCTTTAAAAAAAAAAAACAACAACATTCAATTGGACAGCAAATGAATTTTTTTGGGTCGATCATATACAGTTTGACTCAGTAGTATTGTATTTTGCAGAATCCAGGGCAATTAACTTACACGTCGCACATGCCTATGCCGACAAGGGGAACCAGTTGATATATCAGGATAGGAAGAAGATGGCAATCGCGTTAACATGGATGCAGGTGGAGGCCCACCAGTTTGACCCGGTGGCTTCGAACCTGGGCTGGGAGCTTGCTTTCAAGCCCATGTTTGGGATGACGACGGACACGGCGGTGGTGGAGGAGAAGGAGGCCAAGTTGGGTCAAGTATTGGACGTATACGAGGCTCGATTAGGTCAGTCCAAGTACTTGGGTGGAGACAAGTTCACCTTGGTGGATCTGAACCACCTCCCTTCCATTCAACTTTTGATGGGTACCCAAGTCAAGAAACTGTTTGATTCGCGTCCCCATGTCAGCGCATGGTGCGCCGATATCCTGGCTAGGCCGGCTTGGCTTAAAGTCGTTGCTATGCAAGCCAACAATTAGTCCTGTCATTGGAGTGGGCAAATTGTCCTTCGTGTGTGAAAAGAGATTTAAGAAGTAAGGATAATTTGATAGTAATTCCGTGCGAACAAGAACTAGAAAAAGAGTGCAAAACCCATTTCCCTTATTGTCTTTTCTTGAACGTGTCCCTTTACTTTAGGGATGCTGGAAATAAGTTTGGTATGCTAAGGTCAGATTGCTTTGACCACCTCAAGTAAAAGTCTCTTATGTGGTTTTTTTCCCCTTGCGTTGTAATTTTTACTTTGGTATTTTGTTTTTTCGTTTTGAACAACTTAAATGAAATAGCTGTTGGGATTCCACCCCGTGTGGGCCATTGGGCTTAGGCCCAGATGGGAGGGGGCTAGGGTTTTAATGTGTACTCTATAAATACTCCCATGTCTTGTATTATTATAGGGTGGTAGCACAATGTAGAGAGAGGCAGAGAGTGTGAGAAGGGGGGCCGGTTGTGGCTTCTCGGAGAGAGAGATACACGAGAGAACTGGTGAGGATTTCATTATTGTGAGATTGAGTGTGAGTGTGTAACACAAGAACACGGATTTTCTCTGGATTATAGTGAAACCCCCCTCCCCGTGGATGTAGGTCCGATTTGGCCGAACCACGTATATTGTGTGTCGTGTTTTCTCTTGTTTTACTGCTTCTGTTGCGTGTGGTGCGTTGTTGGAATCCTAACAATAGCACAATCTCGGAAATAACGGAGTTGCTTTGAGGATTGCATTACCACAAATGAGTAATTACAGATTTAGCTAGCTATGAGCTGCTCTTACAAATTGCCTAGAAACTTTTGTGAAAAGCTGCATATTGAAATTCATTGGCTAACCAGCTAAAATCTAACGAAATAGGAATGACAAGCATATCAGCCTTTGCTGGAAAATTCAAAGCATCAGCCACTATTAAGCAATCCATAAGGATTTTTACCCTGCACAATGCCATTTCTAGCCCATTGCAAAGCCTTCATAGCAACAAAAGCTTCCATCATATATGACACCCGAGCTCGATTATGCCTCCTTGGCTCCTTGTCGAAATCCATCATGACTTGATGCACGCCAAGCTGTAGCACCCTGCCAACTGGTAGCAGACTAGCAGTGATGGCACACCAAGCACCAATGAACCATCCACGAAAATCTTAGGCACGCGGGAGCAGACCTCAAACCATCTTGAACAGATATATAGATGTCTTCAGACGAAGCTCAAATACGTTTACACCAAACAACCCACAAAATAAATGTTGTTTCCCTGTGGCCAAACTGTCCGGAGCTTACATTAACCAAGCGGAAAACCTATCAGAGAAAGATAAGGGATTCCCCACCGCGAAATTCAACCCAACAGCAAAAGTTCTCCACGACCTCTAGAGTCGACACACTCTCAAAGAATACATGCTCAATAGAGTCTCTCTATCACACCCACAAGAGGGACAATGCATATATATATATATATCCACCTTCGTACTTCTTCAAACAAGAATATCTTTAGCTAGAATAGTGATCCTATCAATAATCTTCCACCCTTAGTTGCACGAAGCGGGAGCGGGAATGGGGGCGGGAGCGGGAGCGGGAGCGGGAGCGGGTGCGGGGGAGCGGGGGTATGCAGAAGCTCCCTAAGTTGGGAGCGGCGAGGGAGTATTTAATAAATTAATATATATATTTGAATAAACTTATATATATTTATATGTATTGAACATATATTTTATAGTTGCAAATGGAGCACGTATGTAAGCATTTTACCTATATAAACATGAGTGAGAAATAACATCTCAATAGATTATTTTATGCCAAATATATGGACTAAACATGTAGATAAGTAGTAAAATATGAGACGAGAAAGAGAGAGTCTTAAATCTTTCCTACTTTTTTCTTTTTCTTTACATATATTTGGAAAAAGAAGTGAGAATTTCGTCCTTAAGAGTAGTGTGGAAACTCCCATCTTGTTCAGGAGCGGGTTCTCGTCGAGCTCCAGTCTCGGGAGCGCAGATTCGAGCTCCCGTCTAAGGAGCGCACCCATTTTAGAAGGATTCTGGAACTAAGCTTCCACCAAAACAAAGCAAACTGGGGGCCAAATTAGCCACACAAAAAAAAAAACTGTAAAAGAAGCTAGAGATAGCGTTCTAGAAAAGTAGGAAAATGGTAAACACTCCCATATTTTAGTCCATTTGGGACGGCGCAGTGTCTCAAACCTACCCCAAATCCCACTCCCAAAATTGTAGCTTTCTTGAAAAGTACTAGGAGAATGATCACCCCACTCCCCACCTTATAAAATACCCTTCATTGACTCCCAACTCCTTGCATACCGATATCCAATCCTCCTATCTCCTCTGTTTCTCTTTGGAATTTTATCAATCACTAAGCTATCTCAGTCGGAAATGGCGACAATGAAGGTCCACGGAGCCGTATTCTCAACCGCATCCCAGCGAGTATTTGCTTGCCTCTATGAGAAACAGCTTGAGTTCGAGTTAGTTCCAGTTGACATGAGCACCGGCGGCCACAAAAAGGAATCTTTCATTTCTCTCAATGTAAGAATTACAAAGAACAAAAACAAATTCATCAACTCAAATGAGCCATGGACAAAGTAGTTACTGTAATTGTTTTCATTTTCTTTGTTTGACTTCTTAAATTTCTCTCTTCCCTGATGTAGCCATTTGGTCAACTTCCGGCTTTCGAAGATGGAGATCTGAAACTCTTCGGTATGGATTAGGACCTACCTACTGTATACAGATCTATTAATTTGAGTTTCATATTAAGGAAAAATAGAGGTTCAATTTGCAGTATTTGTTGAGCTGATGGTTCTTGCGAAAGGTTAGATTGATTAGGGATAGAATCCGTAGTAATCAGATCATATATGATCTGTTTTGTTCTAGACAACAAATGAATTAGTATTTTGGTTCGATCATATATAGTTAAACCTTCTTTTTAACTATCATTTGTATTTGCAGAGTCGAGGGCAATTAACCTATACATCGCACACGCCTACGCAGACAAGGGGACTCAATTGGTGTACAATGGAAAGAAGATGGCGACCGTATCGGTGTGGATGGAGGTGGAAGGCCACCAGTTTGACCCGGTGGCTTCGAAGCTGGGCTGGGAACTTGCTTTCAAGCCGATGTTTGGGATGACGACGGACATGGCGGTGGTGGAGGAGAAAGAGGCCAAATTGGGTCAAGTGTTGGACATATACGAGGTTCGATTGGGTCAGTCCAAGTATCTGGGTGGAGACGACTTCACCTTGGTGGATCTGCACCACCTCCCTCACATTCAACTGTTGATGGGTACCCAAGTCAAGAAACTCTTTGATTCACGTCCCCATGTAAGTGCGTGGTGCGCCGATATCCTGGCTAGGCCAGCTTGGCTCAAGGTCGTTGCAATGTAAGTCAAAAATTAATCTGCAAAATTAATTTTTGCACTCCTCTTTTATCCTTCATATGTGAGAAGTAAAATTAAATAGTAAGAATAGTTGGATAATTCTAGGTGAATAACAAGAAAGATAATCCAAACGAATAAAAAGAGTGCAAAAATCATTTCCGGTATGTCCAGGTCAGATCGCTTTGACCACCTCAAGTAGAAGTCTCTAATGTTGAAATTGAACTTCGGTCTTTTGTTTTTCATTTTGGACCACTTTGGACTTCTGTTATTCCAAAGTTCTTAGTATTTTTCATGAATGTAACCAGCATGCGAATTGCTTTTGGTTTGTGAAAAGAAAGGGTTTGTTCTGGAACAATACGTTTGATGTTTGATGTTTGATGTTTGCTACTATATGTTTCAGGGACCACATATCCTGCGTTAGGTTAAATTTGTTTATGTTGTTATAACTCCATTAGCAGTTCAATGAGATTGCATATGCTAAAAAATATCAGACAAACCAACCATGAGGAATAGCAGTGATCTCTTCAAGCGGCTAGTGGTGGGTTATTGCAACTTAATTATGTGAACAGTCCTTCTATTGTCCGTCCATTGAGCAGACAATAAAAGTATTTTCTTACCAGTAAGAAAGCTCTTTGACCGGTAAGAGTGCATACACTTTTACCGGTAAGAGTGCACTTTTATTGTCCGCCCATTGAACGGACGGTAGAATTTTCCTTACTTGAAATGAGGACGAAAACCAAGTGAAAAGGGCTATGCCTATCACTTGGATCCTCCTTTAATGAGAAAGACTCTTGAACATTATTGTTCACGTGGTTTTACGCGCGAAAGAGGCTTGTCTGGCCTAATGATGGACCCATACATCAATATGTTGTACATTGTAATGTAAATTTTTTCAGTAAAAAAACTACAAGAATAATATTTCAGAAATATTTTAAAACTTCCTAGCTTCTATTCAGCAAAATATTGGTAGCTGGGTCATACACATTTTAAAGAAAATAAAAGGCCGACCCTTGCCAGCTTAGTGTCTATGCATTTATCAGGTCACAGAACTCCAATAAAAAAGATATGAACAGGTAATCAAATCAAAAGGGAAAACAAGAATTTGGGCTTATTAAGCTTTTTCGTCCCCAAAGTATTGATGGCGTCTCAATTTAGTCCCCAATGTATTAATTGGAGAAATTTAGTCCCCAACGTTCAAAATTTGTACCAATTAAGTCCCCAACCCAAACTCCATTACCCAAGTCTGTCAAAACGAGGGGCAATGTCTTCTTTTCGCTCCACCCACCCCTGTTTGATATACAAAACATACATCATTTTCTTGAGTAATAGTGAGACAATACTTACTCCGGAGGAGAGGCGAAGACTGTTCTTGAGGATTGAAAACGGAGATCTAGAAGAAGATGGGTTCGAACCCAGAAGTGTTCTTGGGCTTTTAATGGAATGAATAATGAAGTAGAATGAATGAAACTCAACCAACCTCTCTCCCTGGTTGGAACAAAACCTCTGGGCCTTGTGTAATTTCAACAACAATTTCAGCTTTGATAAGCAAGTGAGAGACCCAGAGATTCTGACCATATCAGATGAGCGATGTACAGGGGCAGACTTGTATAAAATGGTGGTTCACTATGCTAATCCTTTAGTAAAGGCATCTATGTGGAAAGCATATTGACCATGATAACTAAGGATGAGAATTATTAGGAAACAAAAATTTATATTGGACACTGTGTAAACTCAAAGTATTTAACAAATAAGGTAGTAAAAAGAAACCCAGAAAGCGGTAGTCCTGCAAAATTAAACTGCTGTACCGGTCAGTTGGAAGGGTCAAAACGTCTTTTCTGAAATAGTTAAACATCCCTAGGTTCACTTGGAAATCCCGGCAGAAAATATTTTGAACGATACACATAGCAACAAGATTAGATGTTAAATCCCAAAAACGAGATAAAATACCACATAAATTACCATAAAAACAAAGGAAGAATCCAACTAAACACAACAGTTAAAAACAGAAACTGAACACAACAGCAATACTACACATAAGGAAGCATCCAACTCATCTCAAGTCTCAACACCGAAGAACAAATCGGAATGGCAAAGAAATGCATATCATACCAAGTAAGGTTCCACGCAAGTCGAGAGAAACAATAGCTTCACAGACGAACAACCTTCAAGAATAACAAACCAAAAAACAGAACCCAACTTCATATAGGTATCAGCACATCGATGTCCTTTTCGAGGCAGACCCAAAATAACAGAGTTTTGGACAGAGGCCAGGAAAACTAAACGCAACTCATGCTTTATTTATACAGTTCTGCTAGCCGCAAAGGATAACACATATATAATGCCAAACAAGTTAGAATTTCCATACACAGTCATATCAATACCTATGGCTCAGATATTGATGCATCTTTTACACATTATCCACACCCTTTAGGGCAGTTGTTAGCGTTTTCCTTATATACATGGATGAAGTTTCAACTCGAAGAGAGCATGTGGCTTCAAATTCTGTAGAAGACCAATTCCTGTGTTCTTATTACCTTCATGATCAAGACGAAAAGCAACACCAATTTATATCAAAGACTCATTTCAAATCTTGTGCTTTCTGGATTTGGTTTCATGCTTCAAAGGTCAAACTTATGTACTCCACTAGATTCAATTTTTAACGTTTCTAAAGTCCTAGAGTCAAGTGAAACTACATAATATGATAATTGGTAGGTAGAAATGGATCAATCAAAACTGTACAAAGATATCAGTTTCTGAAGGACTGCAACAAATCAAATTCTCTTGTAGTGCAGAGAATCGTACTTTGACCAAAGAATAAAACATCGTTTACTTGAAAATATGAAGGAAAAAAAATTGAAAGCATGTAGCTTCACGCCTTGAACCCTGCTTATCTGAACTCAATTCAGAGTCCTGAATTCCTTCTTCCTCTTTGTTTTGAGGGACTAAATGCTATAAAGCAAGAAGTTTTCTAACGGAAAGTCTACAAAGAAATCATCTTACAGTTACATGGTAACGGAATTTTATATGTGAAGGCGATGGACTTCTTTTGTTAACAACTCGGTGACCTTGATCCTGGCTTTGAAGTTCTCCGGCTGTGTAAGCCAGCTAATGAAGTCCCCTTTCTTTCACCTCTTTGGAGACATTTTCCACGTCTCTCCATCTTCCCATCCCTGCCCACAGCTCAGACAGCCCAAATCTCTTATTCTCAGGTGTCAACTATACATTTTTGCAGCAAACAGGCTCAATTCTAGGTTCCCATGAACCTCACAACCAGTTTTCAGTGTTCCGCCATACAGCTGTGGTAGAATCAAGGGCATAATATTCGACACCTGGTGAAAAATTAAATTCTTGACCAAAAGGCTTGCTTTCTCGTTTGGACAGACTGGATGTTAGTTCTCTTTGCTAGATGAACACACTGGACTTGCTATGCTACCAACTCATTGACGGAATACAGAGGCTGAAGCTCAACTGAGCTACAACCGAGATCCTTCTTAAGTCCCCTATCTTTCATCAGCTCCCGAACTTTTTCAGCATCAATCCATCTTCCCATCAGACTGTATATATTAGCAAGAATAACATAGTAACCACTATTCGCTGGTTGTAGTTCTATGAGTTTCCAAGCTGCAAACTCACTCATTTCAAGGTCTCCATGAGCTCTAGAGCCAGCTAGGAGTGTTCCCCAAACGGGTTTTGTGGGCTCAAACGGCATTTCTTTTATGATCTTCAAAGCTTCTTCAAGATGTCCAGACCGCGCAAACAAGTCAACCACACACGAATAATGCTTGATGCCAGGGGTGAATCCATATTTCCCATCAACCAAAGAACGGAAGATTGACTCTCCCACTTGTACTAATCCAGAATGACTACAAGCACAAAGCACTCCTATCAAAGTGACTTCATCTGGCTTGATTCCTCTTTGCTCCATTTGGAAAAACCACCAAACCGCCTCATCCCCACTCTTGGCTAAAGCTAGACCTTTAATAAGGGCATTCCATGTAAACACATTCTTCTCTTCCATGCTTTGGAAAACACACAACCCTTCTTCAATCCTCCCACACTTTCCATACATGTCAATCAAAGAAGTCCCCAAAATCACATCCAATTCCCACCCACTCCTCTTTATAAAACCATGTATCCTAATACCCACATCAAGAACCCCTGAACTCGAGCAGGCAGACAAAGCATTGACCATGGTCACTTGATTCGGCTGTACACCCACATATTGCATTCGCTCAAAAGCATTCAGCGCGTCATCGAACCTCCCAGCTTCTCGATACCCAGTAATCATTACCGTCCAAGATACCACATCTCTCTTTGGCATTTCATCGAACACCTTTCGGCACAAATCCATGCTCCCACCCGATGCATAAACATTCATCAACGAGTTCTGCACATAGATATCATTAAGCTGACCCAGTTTTAAAATCTGGGTATGCACACATTGTCCTTGTTTAAGATCACGAAGGTCAGATAAAGCCTTAAGAACGAAAGGGAAGGTATAATGATTTGGGAAAATGGAGTTTCTAATCATGCGGGTGTACACAGAAATGGATTTTGTAGGGGATTGGGCGTGAGACAAGGATTTAATGAGGGTGTTGCAAATGAAGACGTGGGGTTTTTTGATTTGGGAGTAAAGAAGAATGGCAGAGTCCAATAGATTAAGAGATTGACAAGCGGTGATGAAGCTACCGGCAATGGTGGTGTCCTCGCAGAGGTTTTGGTGAATGAGTTTGGCCTGGATTTGGTGGATGTGAATAGCTGAAGTACAAGTGTCCAGTAGATGTATTATTCTGTTTGCTGCAGTGTTTACTTGTGGGACTGATACCATGGTTGAATCGAGAAAGTTCTGATAATTGGGTTATGAATACCTTCTCGTCTTATCCCCTCTATCCCCCTGTTTTTCCTCCTAACTTCTGAATTCTGATCTGTGTTTTTTTCCGCTTCGAACGAAATTCCAAGCTTGATCTCTGGCTTCCATGGTGATATACAACTTTTGTTCGTGCATCGGAAATAGACGTACAACTTCATTATGTGCTGCTTAACTTTCCTTTTCTTTGGCAATCCATTGAACTGGGTGTCATGTAATGTGCAGTGCACTACATGCCGTTCGATGTCTGGATGAACCGTCCAGATTTAATAACGTTGCGCGCACCAATAAACAGATGGGATGCAAAGGAGCAGAGATCAAATTTGGGTCATCCATCTAGACATCACCCGTAGTGCACGGCACCCACCCCGATTTCCTCAATCTATTTGTACTTCCGGAGATTTCAACTTATTAGAAGAACATCTACATTTGTCATATTTTTTTTCTTTTTATCCTTCAAAATATCATCATTTTATATACTACATACTTGTTTTCAAGGATGTAAAGGTAAAAAAGTAAACTTATCAATTTTTTCTCATTATTTTTTAATTGGGGCAATACTGTGAGAAAATGTTCACACATGTGAGAAACTGTTCACACATGTGAGAAACTGTTCACACAAGAGAAGGAAAATATAGACGCTTGCAAACAACTCGAATTGAAAGTATTTGAGATTGGCTTGTTCAAATAATCAAAGTTATGGCTCATTTAGTATCGAGGTATTCGAGCTCAGCTTGTTTAATACTAAAGGGGCCACTCATGAACCAATCTCAAGTGACATGAAAGTTTTAGTATTCCCTCCGTCCCTTTTTTATATGTGTTACTTCGTAAATCTAATTTATTAAAGAAACATCATCATTACACATTTTTCATCAACTTTTTCCTCCACTTACACTTTTTACATCAACTTTTCCAAACTATCATCCACTTTTACCCATTGACTCTTTACCCACTAACTTTTCAAAATGACAAAATAATAATTGTACAAACTTTTATTATTAATTTTTCAAACTACACATTTATTTAGGGACAGCCCAAAATAGAAAGTTAAACACTTAAAAAATGACGGGGGAGTAACTTTTAAGCATCATGAGTTGAACAAGCCGACTAATCGAGTAGCAACTAGTTTGAGATTTGTTAAAAATTTAACTAGCTTTAAGAAAATATTTAAATTTGACTTTCTTAATATAACAAATGATCTCAAACCAATTTTAAACTAACAAGCTCGAACTAGACTAGGAGTAACAAGTACAAGCTCAAACTCGAGCGGCCCCAACCGAGTTGGGGTAGTTCTTGAATGGATTATTTGATTTTACCATCTTTGATTTTATCATCTTTTACGAATAGATAAAATGAGGATTGATTTTATCACACTTGATTTTATCTATTGGGAAAATAAGGTGATTGTGGCTATGTTCGGTTGAGTAGTTTAGTTTAGTTTTGATGATGTAAGCAGGTGTAATAAGTGAAGAGAGATAGAAAGAAAAGTGAAAAAGGTGATGATGTAATCAAAACTGGAATAGTGCCAAACTGGGGGGAAAACCCCCAAACGAACAGGGCCTGTATCACCCCTCCATAAAACACCAACTAAAATCAATATAGCCTAGCTTTTCCAAAGCAAAAACAAATCGAGCTTATAAAAAAAGTAGAGATTTTATTGCGCATCCGGGGAATCGAACCCCGGTCAGTACCGTGGGAGGGTACTATGATACCACTACACTAGATGCGCTGGTCATGCTCATTTTCGGAGTTTAAATTATAAATAGCGTGGTTTGACTTCATCATCTCCAATTCATCACCTCTGCTCTAACGCAACTACGCAAGAAAGGGGAGAGAGAGAGGGAGAGAGAAGATCGAGAAGAGATGCGGATAGTAGGACTGACCGGTGGAATCGCATCGGGGAAGAGCACTGTCTCCAATCTTTTCAAGCTTCACGGCGTCCCCGTCGTCGACGCTGACCTCGTCGCTCGCGTAAGCACCCCCCTCCCTCTCTCAATCCATCTTCTTGCTTACAAAAACCCTAAAATACACTGAAATCAAATAAATAGTAGGGCTATGAAAGCATGAGGATTTGGTGTCGTTATTAACTTCTTATAAAGTGAAAATTATATTTTGAAGAAACAATAATAATGAACGTATTGAATTTGCTGGTTATAGCCCCGATACCCTAAAAAACACGGCGAAAGCCGAAACATTCCCCTTACATTCTTCAAACAAATACAAAGTTATGCGATCTGATCTCTTCTTTCTTTTTAGCTCATTCTTTCTGTAGTAGCTTTCAACAGTAGCTACCAGTAATCAATGGCCATGTTTTGGGTTGCTTTCTTTACATGCAAAATCAATCATTCTCTATTGTGTCCTACAACTGTTTGAGAGAATGCCTCAGTGGAGTGGAGGATTTCTCTCCAAAAAAAATAAAAATATAGGCTTCCCTGTGAAAAGCAAGTGTTGCTGACTTTGGTCGGGTATTCTAAGGTACTGAGGAAATCTTTTCGTTCCATACCAAATGAATGAAAGCTTTTTGTCACACTTTTTGAGGTCAGCCAAAGAACGGAAATTAAAAAATAAACTCGTAAAAATAATCTCAGGCGTTGTTCCTGTTCCTTGGTTAGTTAATCAATGCAATATTAATCGCAGGATGTTCTAAAGAAAGGCACTGGCGGTTGGAAAAAGGTTGTGGCAGCATTTGGTGAGGACATCTTACAAGATGATGGAGAAGTTGATAGGGCAAAACTCGGTCACATAGTATTCTCTGATCCTGACAAGCGTCAGCTTCTTAACAGGTACAGATTGTTTTTGCATTTTGTATTTGGATTTCCAACGAGGAACAATTTGTTTTCTGCTGTATTTTGCATAGAATTTGGATGCAGGGAATTAGCAGTGCTGTTTTCTAAACTGCATGCATCTTGTTAGACGTTGTCTCATGTCGTTAATTGAGTCTTGTAATAATAACTAATAAGACACTTCATAATATAAATAAAGTTCTCATGTGTTACAGTGTTAGGATTAATTAACATCTTAAACACTTTTCTCTTCTCTCTAATAACATGGTACCTGGAGACGTAGAGAACTAAGAAAAACATGATTGGATATGGAGCCAGGGGTTTTCTACTACTTTGCAGAAGGAGGACAAAAATAGGAAAAGGAGCAACTCCAGTCGTAGTTTCTGGTCAGGTTTCAATGTTTCTAGGCTCTAACGTTGTGTATGAACCACTAACAGCTCTTTTACAATCCATAAAGGGCGAAGAAAGAAAACACAGGGCACCTCATCTATTTTACTTGTTTTCTGCTGCAACTACCTGTGACAGCCTTCCACTTCTGCTTCTTCAAGAGATGTATCCAACTTGAAAGCAATGTCCGGCCTTTTTGAAAGCTCGCAAACCTACACTTCTGTTTCCGTAATTGATGCATCCAACTTTAAAGCAGGCCCAAATGAAATTGGATAAGAGATTGCAGGATCACTAAAAAGTAATCTTGTCTAATCTACAATTTCCAGCCTTATTTAATGGTCAAAAAAATTCTTATTTTCAGAATTCTTCAAGTTTTTTTTTCCTTGGACAAGTAAATGTGGATTGCACAATTTCCACAAAACAAACACACTAGAACTATCTAATGGTCAATTCCTTTTTTTTATTCCCAGTTATGTATGATGGTTATGGGAGATGATACGTTTCTTCCTGAGTTCTGGAGTAAAAACCGATCTGCTGTACTAAACTAGGAGTCTAGGATAATTGCAACAGTTTGTTTATTCAACCACTTCTGATGTTGATTGATCCACCATCCACGGAGAAAAAGATTAGTGCTTGGATTTGTATATTTGCATGCAACCTTTGAGGTGGACCAACCTTCTGAAGGATTGCACATAGCGTTATTTATTTGCCATCTATCAAACTGTAAAAGAAGTGATTGTATGGTTCTGAGTTTATTGTTGCCAAACTTTAGCAACCTTATGCAATCCTTTTGTAGCCCTGCCACTCCTAGGCTTGAAGCTCTATTATGAGTTACTATTATCTAGGTTATGGCATTGCCTTGAAGTTTATCACAAAGACCTGAATTGAGTGATTCTTTGATCTAAATTCGCACCAAGTTTTGACTCTTCCTAACATATCTGCGCAGGTTATTGGCACCTTTTATTTCATCTGGTATTTTCTGGGAGATTTTGAAGCTATGGATCAAGGGCTACAAGGTTATTGTTCTTGATATCCCTCTTTTGTTCGAGGCCAAGATGGACAAATGGACAAATCCCATTATTGTTGTATGGGTTGATCCCGAAACACAGCTTCAGCGTCTCATGGCAAGAGACGGAACATCCGTTGAAGAAGCCAAAAACAGGATACAAGCTCAGATGCCTCTAGATTTGAAAAAAACCAAGGCGGATATTGTGATTGACAACACTGGATCGCGAGAGGAGCTGAATGAACATTTTCAGAGGGTATTAGCCCATGTCTCAAAGCCCTTGACATGGGCCGAATTTTTGCTCTCCAGACAGGGAGCTTTTGTGGCCTCGATATTGGTTTTTGCGGGTGTCATCATTTGTAGGAAAAACCTATAGCTACTCGCTCTCCTTTCTTTGGTTTTTGTGAGTGAAACACTAGACGTCTGGTTATTTCATCCATCTGGGATTCTGTGTCGTATGGATTAATTAATTGAGAAAATGGAAGACTGCATAGGGTCTGATCGACATTCGCTGGGAGAGGGTTTGTGTTTTAGTACCACTGAACTCCCCATATTTGTTTTTCAAGCCCAAAACGACTCGCTCTCCTTTCTTTTTCTTTTTCTTTTTCTTTTTTTTTTTTGAACTGCAGAAAGTTTGAATCTCTCTCCCTTGACACGCAAATATTTGAACTCCTCATATTTATAGCTACGCACCGTTTTTTTCATTGAATGTTAATAATTACCCATTCATGTGTGCACTTTTTTTACAAATAAAAGGTAAAAGCATTTACATATAAGTGGACAAAAAAATGTACTACAACTGTAAATTAGATAAGTGTGAAAATCAAGGAAACGGGGCCAGTGGTGAGCCAAACTCACTACAGGGTATAGTGAGTGAATCTGAGCCGTCCAAAGTATTTTAGACAGTACGAATTTTAAATAGACCGTTCTTGTAATCAGTTAAACTATTCATGTGAATAGTTTGTTTAAAATCCAGACCATCCAAAACAAGAATGGACGGCTCTCAAACTCACTACACGCCCCCGGTTCCGAAAATCAATCATGTTGTATTTTTCTTTTAGTGTTAGTTAAGTTGTATTAACTTCCTCAAAAGGTAAAAGCTATTTCATGGGGAGGGTGGTATTCCATAATTCCGCTACTTCGGATTGACCTTCCAATGGTGGAAAAAAATCTTCCTTGTATTCCATTTTTCATTGCATCCAAACCCGACATAGTACATTTAATTTCATATTGGTCACCCATCGTGAACCCCAAATCGTAGATAATACTCGAAATAACATTCTTAAGATAATGTGAATTTATTTTGTAGTTGAGAATATAGTTGAATGCCCTCCACTTGTGGGATAAATGGAAGAACCAAACTTTTTTTTTTAATCATCAGAAACAAACTTGTTTGAATAAATTGGTTGAGATGAGAGAAGTCAATTATGGATTAGGGGTGTGGGAAAATGGAGAGAAACCAACATTCTTATCAGCTGTCGTTTTAAATAATTTCTGCAATAACAGAGAGAGATGGACAGAAAGGGGAATGGCAGTGTGGTTATTATCAGTTTTGTCCCTATTGTCTATGATAACTTGGTTGCAAACAAGCCGAGTTGAGCCGAGAGAAGTCAATTATGGATTATTGTGTTTGAGCTCGACTAAATGAGCCAAAAACTTGAGCTCGATCGAGTTCAGGTGTAGCGGGTCAAACCCGACTCTACTTGAGCCTGCCAATATGGGGCAACCCAAAGTTCACATATGACATGTTGGACCGAACGTGAGTGCACCTGACCGACGGCCCACCCATTCTAGATAGCCCAACGCGTTGACATGATCATACGGATTAAGCAATTGCGGTCCAAACTAAAGGGACCCGGCCCATGAGCTGACCCGGGAAATGGTTGGAGATATTTTGGTATCACATTGTATGCACGTGGCAGGCCACATGTTAACCGAGTGTCATCCATGATGTCACTAACCGAAGCGGTTATGGATGACGTCAGGTACTCATGTTGTGCACGCGAGACTTAGAGGACAAGTACAGACCACCTATTTATACCCTGTGATAAACCCTCGGGGAGGTACGACCGCCATTTGTTATTTGAATTTTGTCTTGTACTCTCTTCTCTCCTCCAAGTGCTAACTTAAGCATTGGAGTGCCCTCCGGCATCTATAACCTAAGTGGCCCTAACAGTTGCTGCGTTTCGTAGGTGCAAGGAGCTTGAGGAAAGACGGGTCAGACCAGTCAAGCTACTCATAATCCATCACCCTACACTCGGCTTGATTGTAAACTAGCTGAGTTTTTAACGAGCTGAGCCTAGTTAATTTACTAAACGAGTCTCTATAAACGAGCCAAGCTTGTAGAATCGAGCCGAGCTCTCAAGAAGGGTTTCTGTGTTCGCACCTTCTGGCTTCTACTCCCCTTTCTCTTATTATTTTCTTTTTCTATTCTTTGCCTACTTTCCTAACCTACCTAATGCTTGATTCTTAATTTCTTTCTTTGATATGATAAACGCGTGAACCATTTATATATGGATTATCACCTTGAATTTGAACTAGTCAATCTTCCACTCATTCACATTTCATATAATTTATATATGAACAGGAATGATTTCATTCTCTTGGGTAGGTTTAGAATTGACGGTTTTTCCCATGGTTTCAAAACTTCTTGATGCCAGTGAGGATGTACTTGACCTTATACAAAAGTCATCAAAATTTAGAAGTTTCATTAAGAAGTTAGTCCATTTGTATTATTATTTTAAAACAATAAAAACCAAATCTAAACCAATTAAAAGTTCATTAAATTGCCACGGTACTCGACTCAACTTTTTTTTTTTTATTAACTACTCGACTCAACTTATTCATGCAATTCATTAAATTACCAGGGTACTCGACTCGACTTGTTCACGTTTTTAATTAGACAATACATCAAAACAATCTCCATCAACATACATGTAAAATACTCGTAATTCATATCTATCACTCTATGGAGCACGTAGATTTTGAAAATGTCATTAATTGGTTCATGTATTTGAAACTTCTCGACACCAAGGCCGATGCATTTGCACTTTTAAAGAATTCATCAAATTATTATTACAAGTTGTTAATTTTTTTTTAAAGAATTAAGAAAAAACAAAAAAAGTACAGAATTATATAAAAAGCTCCAACGGCTACAACAACATAAGAATATGTAAGGCTTTAATTTTCGAGGAGGATTCCTGGGGGCTTATTTGGCAGTATTCTGGTGGGGGGTAGGTTTTGGATTTTCCAAAGACTGATTATTATAATTACAATATTGAGTTGAATATTAGGACGACCTAACTGTTGAAGGTTGTTGAGCAAATTGATCCTCTTAGCCTCGTCTCCATACTAGTATTCCCATTGGTAAATTACCTATGTACCCATTGGTCTCAACGTAAGTTACAAATTACCTGTTCATGGTCCATACATTTTGTATGTTGCTTACATTGATCAGCTAATTGAAGATGTTGTAATGTGAAATAACCAGTTGAGAATGCTCTTGTAGCATTTTTGTTTGGCGACATTTTCTTTCTTGTCTTACCGGCCGTAATAACTTTTACAAAATGTTTATAATCCTCTCTTTCTTTTGGTTTATATAATAAGCACTCCTTAATGATCCTAAATTCACAATAGTTACACAGAAAATCATTGTACTTGTCTAAAACTTTATAAAAATATCAAAATAATAACTCAAAACATCCTTTTTGAATTTATCTGAAACTATAGTAGATATCGATATATATGACATGAATGCAAATGTTACGCATTTCAGTATAAATGTCTTGAATTTCTTTCTATTACAATTTAAGAGTTGTATACCAAACACATCCAAATGCTATGTGTTGAAACCATTTCAACTAAATGTACCCACGATTATATTATACCTTTTTTAATTACGAATTCCGACAGACGTAAATTGGGGGTTATTTTTGTATGTAGAAGCATGTGCTCTCCCTTCAAAGGTAATGACCTTTTTAAAAAAAAATAAAAGATAACGTCTTAATTTCTTCATTTTCCCATTTGATTATTCTTTGTCTGCCAGACTTATCATGTATCCATGTCAACTAATAATACATTAAAAGAATAAAATGTCATCGTTGGTTGATACATCACCGTCACCAAAAAATAGTGGCAAAACGGTTGATACCATCAACATCAATGTCACTTTCTTCCAAGCAAAAATCCTTAAAATAGCCTCCCGGCCTCGTAACCAGGAAGACATTTCAATTTCCATAGCTGGAAGAAATATTACTCTAAGAGAGTCCAAACACGGAGACCATGGAAAACTCCTCCGCCTACCGCGGCCGCCTATCCGTCATATCTTATTTCCTTATAGTGTCTCTCATCGTCTCATCAACCGCGGTGAAAGCCACCGGAAACCTCCACGAGTGGAGCTGGATCCCGACGAAGCAGACCGCCTGCCGAGGCTCGATAGGGGAATGCATGGATGATGCAGCCGGCGAAGGAGAGTTCGATATGGAGTCGGGGAGCAACAGGCGGATACTAGCGACCACCAGTTACATCGGGTATGGTGCGCTGAGCAGCAACACGGTGCCGTGCTCGGTGAGGGGTGCGTCGTATTACAACTGCCAAACAGGCGCCCAGGCTAACCCCTACTCTCGTGGTTGCAGTAGCATTACTCAATGCCGGAGTTAAATTAACCGGCTCATCCAAATTCCTCCCTTTGGATTTTCGTTACTTGTTTTCATCTTATATATATATGTACTTCCTCATTACAGTACATGTTAACAATAATGATTATGACGCATGATTTTGTTATAATCATGGATGATATATGCATTCCAATATAGTACCATACAGTAGAATATGCCTGTTAAATCATTGTGGAAACTCGGTCATTTATATACATTTTTTCGTATCTGCTTATATCGCATACTGAAATAATTCATCCAAAACTAGTACAGAAGTTAGAGTTGCGTCTCTTTTGATTTCGAATTGGTTTTGAATTGGACGCTCATCGTAGATGAGAAGTAGATTCGTGCATGAAACTTGTGGAGAAAACTTTCAACTGCGTCATGATATTAATTGTGTGAAGCTTGCTAAATCATTCGTTTACGATATATCAAATTTATTGACAATCCAAGTATATGTAGAATAAACTCGTATTTTTGTAATTAAGTATATATATCACTTCATTAGTTTAGTATTGATGAAAAGGTCATCAGTTGATTCTGGTCATTTATTTCAAATTTTGTGTAATCGATGATGCCTAATAAGGTTATTATTTAGGAGTAGTTATTTGCAAAGTGGTAATAAAATACACACGTTTAATGAATGTGCATTGTAGTCATTTTCAAGTAAGTAATTATAGATTAAGGCCTTGTTCTCCAATAGATTTTAGGTACATTTTATGAAAATCACATAAAATGAACATTTTATGGAGGGGTAATAAAATTGAGTTTTTTTCCCAACTGATAAAATGTAGTGGTTTTCTTATAGATTTTAGGAGAATTTTATGAAAATCTCATAAAATCACTTTTACATTTTGTGTGTTGAGATTGGAGTGTCATAAAATTATATTTTATGAAACAAAAATTTGTTGAAGAACAAAGCCTAATAAAGTGCCCCGCATAGCTTAGTGACAAAAAGATAGAAAAACAAAATAAAAACTCCTAGGACCTCCAAGAGATTTTAAGCTCTAATAGGAGCTTCATTGAGGATTCCACGCATATTTCTCCAAAGCTCCTTTTTTTTCTTTTCTTTTTTTTTTTCTTCCCGTAAGAGCATCCTTATCTCACACACCAAAAAAAAACACCAAATTTAACCTAAAAAAGACTTTCTATAATTTAACAAGTCACTTTTCAAAAAATTCACAAAATCAGACTTTCTATTCAAACTTTAGCAAGTTAATTTATAAAAAAACTCACAAAATCAGACTCTCTATTCAAACTTTTACTCTTCCCTCCCTCTCATCTTTTGGTGCGTGAACAGTGCCTCCCTAAATTTAGGGAGTGATTGTAACAAAGTTACAAAATGTAGCAAATTATAGAGGCATCTGAGGAGCCTGATTTTTAAGGTTTTTGGAAACTTTGCTCTTTACTTTAACTTTAAAATGGAAAGCCAAATGAGGATGCTCTAAGTGTGTTGTTTTTTATAGTAACTTGTTACATTTACATACATTTGTTCGATTATGTTTGATTTGATATTGTTACAGTAGTATTTTGTCAAAATTTGACAAAGTAACCCATCACAGCCTTTGAACCATTTGAATCATTTCATAAAAGATACAATTATACGAAATTGATGTGGCAAAAATGACTTTTCCATTTTGTCATTTCTAAGATTTGACATGAGAAATGACAAAATCATTGAAATTAAAGTCAACTTTTAAGGTCTCCGATACTGTTAACATATTGGTCAAGACTTGAGACTTAGGAATTAGTCAAGATTTGAGATTTAGGAATTTAATCCCTTCCAAGGTCTAGATTTGCAAGTGGTGGCTAGCTCATGCGGTAGAGCTCTTGGGTGCCCCACATTCCGAGATCAAATTCTATTCCCCCCTCCTCATGTAGTAATAGATTAGGAATAACGAAGAACAAAAAAAAAAAAAAAGGTCTACGTACAAAATCTATCAGTTGTTATCAATTCATTTAGGGTCAATTTATAAAGAGCCCAAATGGATTCCCGCTAGGAAACGGTGAGATTAGTTTCACATTAGTCAAAGTGCACGTAAGTTAATCCAGATACCTAATTATCAAAAAAAAAAAAAAACTTTTGCGGTCTCGTGCTAAAAAGTAATTAGGTGGAATATTTTTGAACGAACTGATCCCCTTGTAGACATCCTTTTTCCACTTAATTATTACGAAAGTACCTGGTCATACTTTTATTTATGTATTTATTTATTTATTTAAGGTTGGAAGTAGCCTATTCATATAATTCCAGATTATGGCATCTTTGATGCAAACCCGGGGGGGCCTGATGTCCGTGGGGGTCGGCAGGCCCTGCCAACCCCCATCCGCGCCGTTCGTTTCGTGCATCAACGGCTCGAATTGCATCAAACAATGGACGGCTCGGATACACTTTGGAGAGGTCAGATCTGAGTCGTTGATGAGCAAAATGGACGGCTCAGCCCTGCCGACCCCCACGGACAGCAGAGCCCCCCATTTCCTTTGATGCGCAACAGCTAGCTAGCTTGTTCTTTTAATTTGGCATAACTAAAGTATCCTCCTAACTTTTCTAGTTAATATATACTTATTTCGCAAATTAATTAGTACGCCCTTCTAATGAAATTTGGAATTTCAACCGACATAAGCGCGTTGACAATCTGTACAGCTTGATGAAAACAACATGAGGGGGATGCTTCCTTGGGACTCTGGGGGGGTGCTGCACAGCCGCACAGCATTGCCGCGCCGGCCACGTTCCGGCGCCCTCGTCGAGTACTATAATTGTACCAAAATCAACTTTATCGGATATCGTTAAGTATTTAATCGGAACACAAATAGATTGAAAAAAATGGGTTTATTGATTTGGATCCAGTGTTTATGTACAGTTCCGATTAGGCACTTAACGATCCGGCCAAGTTGATTTTTTAAACACTTCTAGTACTCAACGAGAGGTATCCGGTGAACGTCTCGGATCGCCAGAAAGTGGCTGGCTCGGCCGCGCCGTGAGTGCCCCACCGCACCACCCCCCCCCGCTTCCGCTTCCGCTTCCGCTTCCTTGATAAAGCAACCCCAAACGGATAACTCAAGTGGCAACACGGATGAGGTGTAAACTCAGACATTCTGACTTCAAAACTTGTCAAGCTCTTGGTGATCAGACCACCAGAGAAAAATCTCTTATGAACTCTTATTAGGCACAACGTGGATGGTCTGCCTTTCTAGTTAATCTCTTATTCAATGGTTCTGAATCTATTATGAGCTGTAAACTCAGACATTCTGACTTCAAAACTTGTCAAGCTCTTGGGTCAAACCACAAGAGAAAAATCTCTTATGAACTCTTATTAGTCTCGGCGACGGCGTCAATGGCCTGTTTTTGACCGGACCGAGGAGGATAATAGTCGAGGAGCACGTAAGCTTGTCCGGATAATGTCAAACCGTTGAACCGTTCAAGCAATTAAAATGTCATTGTTGGTTGATGTCATGGAAGATTTCAGTCTAAAACTCGTGTAGTACTACATAGAAACACTATAGAAAATGAAGCGGAGTGGCAACACGGTTGCTTAAAATAGCCTGCCGGCCGGCCTCGTAAGATAAAAACTACTAGTAGTAAGTAAAATTGTGAGAGGCTGAAGAAGAAAACAGCTAAGAGCGACCATGGGAAAGTACTCCTCCTCCGCCTTCCGCCGCCTGTTGATGATCATATCTTCTTTCCTTATGCTGTCTCTAATGATTATTGGCTCGTCAACCCCCGTTGAAGCCACCGTAAACAGCCACGATTGGAACTGGATTCCGACGGGACGGGGTGAATGCCTAGGCTCGATAGGGGAGTGCATGGACGCAACCGGCGAAGGAGAGTTCGAGATGGACTCGGAGATCAACAGGCGAATATTAGCGACCACCAAGTACATCAGCTACGGTGCGCTGCAGCTGGACACGGTGCCGTGCTCGATTAAGGGTGCGTCCTATTACAACTGCAGGGTAGGTGCCCAGGCTAACCCTTACTCCCGTGGTTGCAGTGCCATCACAAAGTGCAGGAGTTGAAAGACTCTTCAATATTAATTCTGTCTTCTCTTTTGGATTTTCCTTGTTTCTTGTCACTTCCAATTCTCTTATAGTATCATGGATACATATGATTTAGTTTATTGAAATAATACATGTGAAACAAATTAGTATTTCCTACGACGATTTCTTCCGTGAAATTAGCGTAGGAGCTCTTTTCTTGTTTGTGAATCTCCGGCAGCCTGCCCAACTTAGACGAAGGAATGCTTAGTTGCACATCCGCAAGCCTGCAAAAAGTTTCTGATTTTCTGCCTCCAACAGGAACCGGAGCAATTGAGGTTTAGAATCCTTACGACTCTCAATGACAATCTTGAGTTTAGGTTTGTGGATTATAACTAGAACTCTCGATACATCTCACATCAATAAATCGGCCTCTACCATCTGTAGGTGGTTCTCCGGTAACAACAAAAGTTGCATAAAAGAAGGCAAAAGATATTCGCGGGCTCAAAAGATTGCAGTCAATTGCTGTTATGTTAGGACACCTTACCATAATATCAGGCTTCAAAGAACTTTATTTAGGAGTAGTGTTTAAGTTCCAATTTGTTTCTCACAAATCTTTATCCCTCTGTTCTCTGTATATGCAGTCCTCAGCTATACATAAATTTAGACAGATATCATTCTCTGTCAACTGGGGAAAAAAATAGAGGTTGCTGTGAAACATTGCCTATCTAGTTTTACAGAGTCGCGGGATTGAAGAGGCATTTGTTAGCACAAAATAAAAAAATGTGTATCAATTGCAGGAGGCTCCGTTCCTATACTGTGAAGAAAATTAAGTACCATTGGTCACACATGATAAATAAGGGGATTGTGAAAATTGCTACACTTTTTTAAAAACAAAACTACACAAGTGTTCAGGAGCATAAAAGGAAAAATGAAGAAAGCTGGTATAATACATCCCCTGTTTTAACATTCTATCCCCTGTTTTAACATTCTAGAAATATGTCAGCACCTCTTTGGCTCATTTCCTCTTGTTTTTAGTCGAGGATTTCCCATTTACGTAAGGATATTCAGGTGCAGCGGTCCAGAGGCCCCATAGGATGACCAAGTGAGCACAAAGCAGCAAGGCAGACGAATAGTTGCTTGAGGGATAGACATTCCAACAGAACTCCACCGCTACAAACAACACTAAACTGCAAAAACAGAGACAAGCGGATAAACCAATGGCCCGGGTAGGGAAAGATTATCCACGATTCCAAACATAGCAAAGCGGGACAAAAAAAAGAAGATAAACCAACATACCGCAATAATGTTGGAAAAGAAGTTCTCCAAAGTAGATATGGTAGGCTATAGAAATACCTGAGGACAAAAAAAACTCATTTACCATGAATGCGGTTTCTTACAGAGTCAATATCAATCTGTTGTCTAGCAATATATATACACATGCAGCCAGGAGTGTTTATATTGCACCAAGTACAAACGAAGAGGTATATGAATTCACAAACCTACTGCACTATTTCTTCCATAGGGGGAGTGCATTAGGTTCACATCCTAGTACCATGAAACAACAGGTGCATGCAGCTAAAGGTTTACAAGGATAGGAAATTTGTCAGCAATTCTTACCACGAGTAGAACTGGTAATGCAGTGATCTGGCACATACAATGCCGATAAAGTTCCCAACAAACATGGTCGTCACAATATCTAAATCGGTAACAAATTCTTAGTTAGCCTGCAGTCCAGAGAAACAATATTACAAAAGACAAGGAGGTTTATGACTTACGCTCTTTATTCAGAAGCATTAAGTTAGAGTGACGATTGTAAAACTGCTCGAAAGAGAAGGAACTTGAAATGGCTTCTCTGAGCTTCATAGAGAAAAACCTTGAACGCAAGAAACTCAGAAGCCCTCCTTCATGCCTGCCAATCGAGTCGACACAAGAAAATAGAACTTCAAGAAAATCTACTCAGCTATTGAAGTTGGCATAGTTAACAAAAGATGAGGAAAAAAGAAGTGCCCAAGAATGGAGAAATTAAGTCCTTTGGGTGTAGTCATTTCTCCTACCGAACTCCCACTTTCTCTTCTTTTTTATTCTTTTACACTATAGTTCAAAATGCCCCCTTTCCGTCAAACCACACAATTGCATCTGTGAGTACTTTCTATAAGGGCTCATGCACTCACAGTCCCTCTATACTAAAATAATCCAACTATCTCATCCAAGAGCAGAAAGAATTTTCGAAGAATTCCAAATCTTGACATCAAGAATTGTCCTACAGATAGAGCTATTCTGAAAGAACGGTTCGCAAAAGGGTGAAGCAAAAGTTTGGTCAATTTCTGGTCGTTGGAACTTACTCCATTTATCTTTAATGGTAGTGAACATAAGGTCTACTTACCTGCACCACCTATAGTGAGTAAACACTGCGAGTAGTATTAGATGAGTAACTAGCAGAGAGACAGCAAACTCTTTCGATACAAAGACTTGTTCAGGAACAAACTTGAAGTTAACAGACCTGAAATAGATGCGAAATCAGTTTTTCACAGATTGCATTGCCGAAGATCATAAAATAAGTTACAAACGAGCCTAAGAAGATGCACTTCAACCACAATGAGAAAAAACAACGTGAAAGTGATTATGAATCTATCGTTGTTCATTAGAGTTTTGCCTATTTTGAAATCCTTGTGTTGAAGAAATCTTTTCTTACAGTCAAACTTCAAACAACCTTTGACTGCCAAAAAGATACCCCTATTGCAAGAATAGCCAACCTTTCTTATTCAGACCGTCACCAGTTCTGAATAGGGATAGGAAAACGTTAAAGTTATAGCATATCCTGCTCAATAATCACCACCTCCCTTACAAGAATTAATGCCTAGTCTCGTGGATGGCACATACAAGCGGCCAAGGAAGGTGTAAACCTAAGACAAGTGAATGAATTTCACGTGCTCACTCATCTTCCAGATGAGAAGACCGTTAACATTCACAAAAACTCTTTTTTGTATTCCTAAAATTAAAGAAACATATTTTCTACGTTATACTTGGGTCAACTCCTACCAATTGGACGAAAAATACCATATAATGGAAAACAATGTTATCTCTGTGCGCTTATGCCCCTCAATTAGTAAAAAAATCAGTATACCCTTTCAGGCTAATGGTTTACAACTGCAAGCAATTTCTATGAGGTTAAAAAGAGTACCAAAAGTGGATGAAGACACGCCCAAGATTGAAGGCTCTTGATAGATATGCGATAGGATGTGCTAACAAAAAAGGTAGCCCCAATAGAAACTGCAGAACCATATGTCAGATGGTTTGGGAAAACAAAAAACAAAACAAAAAAATCTTGATCAGACAATGCCTGCGACCTCCATCACATGCTAATTGCAGGTGCAGTCCAACTAACCTAATCACATAGCAGAAAGGGAAACAATTCAATTAATGTTCCATAAGAAAGAATTCAATATGTTCTTCACAATACATTTTAAAAGATGAAACAGAATTTCCAAAAAGTTATGCATCTAACAAAATGAATAATCAGATGGAAGACAGCAGAGAACCCGGGTCTTGCAACAAAAATAGCAATCTTATGATCATACTATGTTCAACTATTTACAATGATGCAACTAGTATACAGGAACACAAGTTTAAGAGCCAGCACCTGCACCAATGCTGCACCAACTAATGCTGAAAACACGCCAGCTATATCCATAGCCTGCACTATGTTCGGTCGCAACACAAAACCACTGCTTCAGTAAGCCTATGCGATAACCAGATAAAACAATATAAATTGCACTCATGTTTCTCCGAAAATGAAGACAAATATAAATCAATGTACCTTAAACATGAGTAGTAGTAAAGGTGGAGCATAAAGAAGCACATTCATTTTTACAGAAACAGCTCCACTGGAATAACATCATGATAAAAGTCAACACAAACCTAAACTGACGGTTATGGAAGTTAAGTGATTAATAAAAATATCACCTGAAAATAACCAAACCGAGATGCCACTTTTGGTAAAGAAATGAGCAAAGTGCCGCATGGAGGAGGGTCATGGCAAAGCAATCGTTGAAAAGGCGAAGAACAAAGATGGAGTGCATTCTTTTTGACAAACAAAGCAGGGAAAGGGCCCACCATGGAAGCTGCAAGGAAGTTTGTAGTAATGATATAGCAAGATAATATCACAATACTATATTAGAGAACTAGCAGTGGACATGAAGTAGTTTCAACAAGTACGGGTAAGAACTACTATCGAAACTATGAAAGTGTGAGTGTTCATGCGCGTGCAGCCGTGCACATTTGTCTAGGAGATGAAAGGGGGAGTGCGGGAGAAAGAGAGGAGGTAGATTATCTGCACATAGTGTATGGTATCATACAAGCACATACGTTCACTCATACTACCAAATTATACTTCTGATGTCAAACCCCAGAGTCCTGCCAGATATCCTGCTAGATATGAATACAACAAGGTTATTAAAATGTTGTTATATCCAAATAGTTTCCAACAGGAAAAAACTCTCAAGTTGTGACAACAACTAATGTCCAGTATTCCTATGGTGCAAGATGAAATGATTAGTTGCCAATCTACAATAAGATCTAACAGTAGGTAGATTACGTCATTGCGACCATGAAACCTTTCATTGGACCACAAAAATTATCCTCCTCAAACAACCATGAAAATCACAGCTACACACAAACTTGAGCAAGCTTGTTAAGAACCAAAAAACCTATCCATGGTTTCATCTTAGAAGTCGCAGAGTCGTCAACCTTTTTTAGCACTATATAAGATTTTACATGTCAGATTAGGATTCAGTTCTTGTATTCTCCTTTTATTTATATATTTATTGTGTGGATTGGACTAGTCAAGCATGCCAAAATTAAAATGAAACCAGTCCTACCACGACAAAGATGAACAATAACAACAGGAACGTGTCAGGGATATGTCAACCTCTTTTTGAGAACTTCATTAGATTCTAAACATGTCAGGTCAGGATTTAGTTCTTTTCTTCTCCTTTTATTTATAGATTTATCCTGTGGATTGAACTAGACAAGCATGCCAAAATTCCAATGAAACCAGTCCGACGACAACAAAGATGAACAATAAACAAAAGGAACAATCCATACCACATCAGTCTTCACATAGATGAACAAGATAATCCCAAGATTTAAAATGTAGAGAATGCCAAACAGAATCTGCAGTGACATGAAAGAGTTGAGATATTAGTGTGTGGTTATCTGTGCAACACCAAATAGAGGAAGTAAATTGGAGAAAAGACCCGACGTATATATCGGCATTTACGTATAATATAACATTGCCACCATGGTGATTACTAGCGCATGAGTGCAATCTGTAATCCACGAGCCTACTGGAGTTTCAACTACAGAGTTGCATCCAAACCACCTCTTCTTACCTTCTTCTGGAAGTCAACTTGATCGAGTATGGTTATTACTATAAGCCAACTTAGATAACAGAACAACTCCATTTTTTCTTACAGTTACATCAAAATGTATGTTTAGCCAACGGAAAATGCTAACCACAAGCCATTGGGCAGTGGTTAAGGTTGAAAAAGTGTGTTAGAATAGGTGAAAAGAGTATTCAATATGCGGACATGAGAAGTGTGAAAAGTATATAGAAGCTATAAATCTTTGGACATTATTAGCCCCCTAGCCATCACCCAGTGAGCGGATGTCACGATGACCGCTACCTAAAACAAGCGGAAACATCTAGATACACCAATTTTTATACCACTATTCGCACAATTCTCCTATGTCATTGATATTTGAATCTCTTTATTGAGTACAACAATAAAAATAGGAACTAGTCCAGAAATCCAATACTTCAAATTCTTGGAGAAATGAACCAAGATGAATGAATCACCTGAGCAGGGTAGACCTGCCCTCCTGTAACGAACTGTACAGCAGAATAAATATAGAGAAAGCCTGCTGGGTAGACCAGTGGGCCTGTGTCGCCTTTCAAGTTCATGTAATCCCTCTCTCCATCAAGAAACCCACTAACCTGTTCCCCAAATCAACATAAGTTGATTATTGAAAATGAATCAAATCCAAAACACAGACACACAGAATTTTAGCAAATTAGGGTTTTACAGAGAGTACTGAGTGCTCACCTGTGACATGTACGCGTCCCAATCAATCTTCGTGTCTGCAAATATCGTGATTGATGCATTACATTGACTATTTGAGTGAAGAGAGAGAAATGAACGTAAGAGAGAGAGGATTTGAGCTTACAGGGGACGTAGGCGATGATTAGAGAGACGAGGAGGGCGTCAATGAGAAGCAAAGCGAAAGCGAAGGCGACCTTTGGATTTTCGAGAAGTTTGTGGATGAAAGTACGTGATCTGTGCGGGGAATGTTTATCTTTGTTGGCTGATCGAGCTGCCATGGTTTCCTCACCGGAGCAAATCTCGCAACTCCGTCGGGCACTGAAGTAGCCGCCGGAGAAGACTTACAGTTGCTTTGTTTGGTGGTTGGAGATATTGTATCCGCCATTGGCAACGCGAGAGACCGAGTTGGGAATATCGGTACGGGTCGGGTTCGGTATGATTAGTGCCCAGCCCGTCCTAGGGCTTCACCCGATTTGAATTTTGAGACGTGTTTCCTTTCTCGCGCGTATCCACGAGACGGCGTCGTTTCTATTTTCCACGTCATGACATAGGTTGAACCTATGTCATGTCTTCAAAACGACTTCGTTTGGAGATAACATATTAGTTCTAAGAAATCTTGCGATTTCTACTTATATCGACCATTATTTGATGATCCGAAACATTCTTCTTGTAGAAATTATTATAAAATATATGATATACGAATATCTCGTAAATAAAGTACATAATTGTACTTAATCTGAATGAATTTCTATTTCTTGAAATGGACTTGGATACATTGAATCATATCTCCTTCCATATCAACTCCTCTTAGAGGACTTTAAGTATAATTTCTATCTATTTTGGTGAGATTTTAATGATCTAAGACATTCATATTGTAGAACACAAAAAAATACATTTCATGTAAAAATTTCATATTAATTGAAAATGGATTAGTAATTGATCTTGATGAATTTATGTTTCTTAAAATAGGTTTGGATATACTGAATCAAAACCATAATTCAGCATAATCTCGCGTGTCCCTTAGAAGTGAGAACCGACGTCGTCGACGGTGCGGTGAACTCTCTCCCTCCCTTTTACCCTGTACCTTCTATGTCCGACGAGAATCATCTCCGACAACGGTCGGCAACTTGGAGGCTCCGGCCAATCGAAACTGACGTCGACTGCCACTCATTCGAAGCTTGCTTGATCTAGTAATGGGGGGCTTACGTTTCAGCTCATCAAAGAAACACAGATAAAAGAAACCATCGTCATTGGTGACTTCTCAAATTCTCAATGGTTACAGTCTCTCCAGTGACATCTTTTCATGATTTAGGTATGAAACCAATGTTCTACTCAATATTCTGATAGCCATGGCCTATGGTTGCTTGCTTTATCTATTCCGACCATTGGTGCCAGAATGGTATTGCCAAAGCCATGGCTTTTGTCTTGTTAGAGTGTCAAAGAGTTAAAAGTAGCAACTAGCAAGGTTGTTGCACCGATGCCATTTGGGTACAAACTCAAATTCGACCGCTGGGTTCATCCTCAAATCCAGACCATTGGGTTCAACTCATCTCCTGATTCAATTCAACTCAAATGGCTTGGGTGAAGTGGGAGAAATGGCATTGCCATTTTTTGGCATCAACATATGGCAATGGGTAGACTTAGATTTTGTCAAAAGATATGCCAAATTATGGCAATAGCAAGACAAACGGCTATGGGGAAAGGATGCATTTGCAAATGCTAAATGACTGAACCAATTTCTTGAAAAGAAGAATCACTTATCTGTTGGATATTTTGGTTTGTATTGGAAATTGACTGTTCAGTAGTTATTAAAAAAAATCTCTATTTAGACATTTTCATTCATTATCTTAGTGTTTATAGCCTTGAAAAATAAGGTCATGTTCGTAATGCAGTCATGGGACCATCTTAGGAGAACCCTAGAAAGCTTGCAGGACAATAACTATCGCGTTGGATTTATGAATCCTGAAAGGACTGCGGCTATCAAGTTGAAAGTAACAATAATAGTGGAGAGGAAAGTGACTGTTCTCTGGGGCCACAATGTGTACTATTTTACATGGACTTGATATGGGTATCTAGATGGCAACTCATATGTTTGTTTTATCAAGTACACTGGCACACTTCAAATATTCTTTGTTTTTACGAAAATGCTACTATCACATACACTCAATCACATAACTCTCACATACACACACGAGTGAGTGGGGCTCCACTTAGGCCCCACTAAGTGGAGCCCACCCCATGTGTGTGTATGTGAGAGTTATGTGACCGGGTGTATGTGATAATAGCATTACTCTTGTTTTTAAGATGCTATTTTATTTCTATGTAATTTGTGTTGACATGGCACAATAAATTACTTATTGGATGATATGTGAGTTTTTGCATAGTTCTGCAGTAAATTCGAAAATTAAATACGCTTCCTATGTGAATGTCCAACTAATTTCTCGTCGTATTTCCCATATCGGTGACGGTGAGTCAAACATTGGTTGTTTGACACACCAGTATTTCAGACATTTCGAGGAGTCCATGTGACATATATTTCCACTGTTATTGCTCAGCTAGATCATCTTCCTACGTGTGCCTTCTATGATGATGAAAAGTCCATCACTATACTCTGCGTTTGTCACCAGCGTTTCTGGTGATTGTGGTTTTGTTTTTCGGGAGCTGCTATTTGCCATTGCTGAAAACATGTTTTTTTATAGCAATTGCTGTTGCAGCTAGAGATCCTTCTTGGTATGGGATTGATCAAGCTGAACTTGACAAAAGAAGGAGATGGACAAGTACTGCACGTACTCAGGTACCATTGACCTTACATTTGGCATCAGGTGTTTCATTATCGAATTAGTTTCAGAACTCCTAAATTGCACTACGTAATTAGGTGGGCAATGTCAAGAAAAAAGTCGTAGCTGGAAAGAAGTTGGGTCGTACAAGCACTTTGAACGTAAATGGTATGCAACGTGAGCTAATGAGGATGCCAAATTCTTATCAGGGTGAAAGATCCAATCAGTATGCTGCTGCAAACAATGATGATTTCGTATCATCAGAATCAGATAGACAACTTCTTCTCATAAAGTGCTACTCTCTCTCTCTCTCTCTCTCTCTCTCTCTCTCTCTCTCTCTCTCTCTCTCTCTCTCTCTCTCTCTCTCTCTCTCTCTCTCTCTCCTGCCTGTTGTTTCCTTTTATTGCTGTTATAGCATTTCGATCATATCTCCTTATGCTTTCTGTCACTTCTCCAAGCGTGCGTTTCCTTGTTCTAGACTCTTTGTTTTTTGCAAATAGGCAGGAAATTATTCAAATTTTCTGTTGTTTATACCCTTATTTGAGCAAGTTACAGAAACCTCTTCAGAATTTTCTTGTAGTGCTCGTTTAATGTAGGTCAAAAATCTACTGGCTTGATTTGTTATGCATCAGAATGTTATACTTCTGCAGATTTTTGCTGCAACTTACGTTTCTTGTACTATATTTCCAATCTAGATAGCTGGTTATATTCTTTTGATAAATTGTCATCTGAGTGAATGGAAGATAAGGGATGTGAATGTGATTAATAGCATTTCAAACTTCTTTGATTTAGCCTAAAAAAAAAATTGTTTGGTTTTGGGCATTGTGAATTGTCCTGGCAGAACTAAAGCACGGACACTAGGGTGTGTGCATGCAATGCTAGACACCTGCATGGTATAGTTCTTAACTTCTCATTTTTATTCCTGTTAATTAGATGATACTTGCAGGCAAAAGGATGAGGAGATGGATGAGCTTAGTGAAAGTGTGGAAAGAATTGGAGGTGTAGGGCTTACTATACATGAAGAACTACTTGCACAGGTATGTAGGGGGTGTAGTGGTGTACGCAGGAACCAATTAAACAGACAACAGAAACCAAATCCAATCTCCATTGTTTGGCTGGTTTGGTTCTTTGGAGTTTGGACTTGAAGTATTGTTCATCCAGAGCTTTGCATGTGTAATTATGCTTAACCCACATCAACCGCTGAATGACAGAAGTTATTCGAACTTTAGTTTAAGACTTTGGCTAGGCTTACCAGGGGGTCATTATCTCGATGGTAAGATAAGGCTCTTTGCAGCCATGGGCTAATCCTTTGGCTGGCTAATCCATTGAAAGTGCATTGCATGAAAAATCTCCCCTACAAGGTCAGTATCATTTAGGCTGTCTAGTCTTAGCAATGTTGCTCGGGAAACCAGGTGTAGCTAAGCAAGTCTCATCCTGAAGCACTTATGACTCATCTTTCTTAAACTTAGATTAATCAACAATTGTGAAATTATTTTTTCCCGGATTATTGGCATTGGATGGTGCCACAGGAGAAGATTATAGATGAACTGGGTACGGAAATGGAAAATACATCAAACCGTCTCGATTTTGTTCAGGTGATTGTTTCCACGCAGATTTTCAATCAAACAAGTCTTTCTCAGAGAACAGCAATATGTCTTGCCCAAGCTGTGAGTTGAAGTTAATCCGCAGATTTTTAATCGAACAAGTCTTTCTCAGAGAACAGCAATATGTCTTGCCCAAGTTGTGAGTTGAAGTTAATCCTTGGATTGCTTTTGAGGCCATAAACTACTAAAGCCATTATTGCGTGTCTAAATAATGAATGGGTTTTGCTAGTAACCGGACCTTAAAATCATGAAATGCAGTTTCTGTATTTTCCCTTTTCTTTGGAAAAAACCACTTTTGGCTGCAGAAAAGGTGGGTATGGTGATGAAGAAGGCTGGGGGCCAAGGGACAGATCATGATGATATTGTTCTTGGTTGTCCTTTTCATTGTTCTGTTTGTTCTGGTCTTTATCATCTAGGCCAGAGACAAAGAAACCAGTCCAGCAATTGCATATAAGCGGAAGAGTGTTCTGATATGATCAGGAAGAAGGTGATAATTGAGGGAGGAGTATGAATGAATCAGTTGGGGACCTAGTTTTCTTGAATTATAGTTACCTAGCAAATACTGCACTGAGCGAAAAATTGAGCTTTGTGGAAGTATTTTTTTCTGTTCAGTTTATTTCAGACTGTTTTGAGAATTGGTGTTGGGTTGTGATTGAACAGGTTTGAGTTCCAAATATATAGTACTTATGTAAACCGGGATCGTGGATTCATGTGGTGTGTCTGTTAATTTTTCATATGAGCACCACATGTCTTTGCTATGCTTTGCTTGTTCCCAGCGTTGTGATTGAACAGCGTTTATGTTTGCTGTCCGTTTGGGTCTCACTCGGATGATGCAATACCCAAAATTCTTCCTGTATTACCAACTGAAGCATCATCTATATGGAACTGTAAGCAAACTCAGAACTTATCAGCACAGAAGAAGGGTGGCGCCTTCTAGTGAAAATTTTTGAACTTCACACCGTTATACCACTGCTAAAATGCAACAAAGAATTCTTAAATATAGGGGAAAGGGGCAGGGGCAGCAACCTCCTGTGTTTGTTTATAGGAATCGTACTACGATGACTATCTTACGGTTAGTTTTCAAATCTTCTACCACAATACTGAAAATGGAACCAATAAGTATTGTAGGAAGGTAATTGGTTCGAAGGGAAATCATCTAGAAAACTAAACTAAACAAACGCATCTGGGCACATAAATTGTACTCCTTCCTACTCCGTCCCAATAATGTTGTTTCTCTATCTCATTTTGGGATGTTCCAAAGTAAAATTGTGTGCAGTTCTAAAATTTAACCTTTTCATAAATAATTACTACAATTATATAAGTGAGATTCAAAGCAAGTGTAGTTGTGGAAATTAATGCTAATTTTCAAATGAACCCAAAAGGGACCGATATTGTGGTATAGATGGATTAAAAATTCATTTAAATTGTTCATAAAATCAATCAGAATTTTTTTAAAAAGCGTAAATATTTCAGTATTTTGTACGCCTAAATTAACACTTACCCACTAATCTATTTCCAAGACCCCAAAATATAGTCAATCGATCGCTAAAGACAAAGATAAGCAAAACCTTCCCTTATGAAATTCTGTCCTTGTTGATGCAAGATAAAATTAGTTCCATCAAACATAGATCGCCTCATGAAGAAATTACATTTGTGTACGAATCAGCTCCTCGAACATATAAAGTTGGCATTGCATTGGTTTAAATTTCGGCAGGCAATACACGGTCCTTTCATAAAAATACACCCAAAATTACATAAACAAATAACGACCAATTAGCCGGGCAATGGCACTTTACTCGTCATGGCAAAGTTTCCTTAAGGTGATCGAAGTTCTTCTTTTCTGATAGATATCTTTCCCCTCCCATTTCTGAAAACCTGGATTGCGATTTATCTCGTGCTTCCAATGGTACCGTGCTTCTCCCCACATTAAGACAACGGATCCTGGGGCTAAATACACAGGAATCTTGGGTATTGGTGGATCCCTTTCTGATTCCTTTTTTATAATGCCACCCTCACTTTCTACTTGGGTGAAATGCATCACACACGATGATTCTAGGGAGACAATTGCAATACCATCTTCAAACCGCATAAGGTCAACATGTGCACAGATGCCCTGAAAATGGCCAAAAGCTAGAACAGTCATCTCACTTATCTCCATATCATTAGAATTCCATGATAGCAAATCAAGAGATATTTCTCATGATAAAAATGCAATAGAATTGTGCAACAAAATCGTCTGGCATCAATTTTACACGCCGAAGAAACCCATATGACCCTATGAGGCAGAGGGATGTATATTCAAGAAAAGAAGGTATGGCCCAAGACTACACAAACACCAAGCCAACTTGCTATTTATCTCTAATATGAGATTCAAAAAAAGGCGGAAGAAAACGGGAGGGTAGCTATCGTCTAAGTTACATAATTCCAATGTCTAATGGTAGGAGATTTAGAAAAGAGTAAGAAATGCAGTTTTGTCTAAGTATGCCAAGTACCAATAAAACAAAACTTCAAAAGGGCATATCCCACCTCACCTGGTTGGTAACGGTTCACAATGAGTTGGTCAAAGAAAGGCTCTCTCCAAAGTAAATTTGAGGGAAGAAGGCATGTATCTCTGTGATCATCGCAAGCTGCTATATCCACAAACTCAGAAACTTGTCCGCTAAAATGCACCACCTCACGAATTAATTTAGCAAGTCCAGTTGCCCATTGTGGAAGATCTCCAAATCTCATAGCCTGCACTAGAAGGGATGCATGAGCTCAAAAGCATCCATAAGAAGCATATACAGGACTGTATGAAGATTTGCTAGCTCTGCATGCTATGTATAAACAGTCAACAGTGTGCCAATGTTACTTGATGAGCAGCCTGGACCTTACTTGACTAGACATCATAGGTTTGACTGATTGAGCCACCATACTGAAGAAGGAATAATACTCCATTAAAATCTGGAAAGGTCTATTACTGTCGTGTTTATGTATTAGGTGATCAAACAGAATTCCATAATGCCAAAATAACAAAGTCGGTCCGTTGAGAGAATAGAGTAATTCAAAATCACACCAAAAAAAAAAAGTCTCACTAATGGCTGAAACGCTCATACGTACTAAATTCAAACAAAACAAGGTTTAGGTGTAAAGTAGCATTTCTCAGCTCTTTCTTCTGATGAAAACCATGCTAAGAATCAGAAATTGAAAAACTACCAGATATGTTGTGCGTATGTCTATGAGAGAGAGAGAGAGAGAGAGAGAGAGAGAGAGAGAGAGAGAGTCATTCGAGCTTAATGCAGCACAACCACAAGAATTTTTAGGAACGTGATGATATACGGAAGGAAAATGAACACCCATTCTCTTTCACAACACAGAGAACAACAATGACGCCAACAGTAACTAATAAAACTCATGGCCTATTGACGTGGACGGTGGATCCACTGAGAAATAAATGGTAGCTGCTTTTTGTTGAGGTTTTGTTCTTATTAAACCCTTTGGGTTGAGATGACTCAATGTAATTATGGTGTGGCCAAGTTTCATGGATTATACCAAACAAACAGTTTGGCGAAGCTAAGTTGGCATAGAATCAAATGAACTTGGCAAGAAATGCCCCAGTCGTTTTAGATGCTAGAAAAGCATTTGGTGAATATTACTACTTGTTAGGTATTTCATGAACTCTTCTCTGTTACATGGTTTTGGGTAGAACTCAACCCCAAAAGCTAGCTCATGAAGTGAGGGTACCCTCACGCTTATATATTTCATATTACTTTGGTAATCAGGCGATGTGGGACTTCGCTTCACACTCTACGCTTATTGTTCCTAATTTATAGACAACGAAAAGGAGTGATGAAGCCCGCAACTGATACGTATCCAATAGATTTCAACCTACATCTAGCCTCTAGGAAAAGTTATGATGAGCTGGCTGATATTTCTACAATTCACATACCTCTTTAAATGTCTAGTTCTTCATTAAAAAACAAATTGTCACATAAATCTATATCAATTAGGAAATTGCAACTACAATGCTTACTAGTTGGCTCCGGAAGAAAAGAAGAGACCTCTCATATGTTAGTTTAGGCCATGTCATACCTGGTTGTGAGAGGCTTCAGTAAACCATCCTTCTGCACCACCAAGTTGAAAAGTTTTAAGAACACATGACATATCAGCACTAACCTTGCACCCAATAAAAAGTATTCTTTATTCTCATAAATAAGAAGGACTAGAAGTACGACGTATACAAAAGAACCAAAAAAATTCATCCTACATGAAATATAAAACTTTGCAAGGAAAACAATGTTGAAAAATGAATTAATAAAAACAACAACATTAAACAGCAAAATGTCATTCTTTTATCTTCAGTTTATTGGGGAGCCAAAAAGGGCTCGAGAATAAGCAAGCCATCCTTCTACGTGTTTTGGAGCAAGTTCCCCTGTGGGATGTTATGGCTCTAGTCCTGGATATTCAGGAGCTGGCTCGGGTGGGAGGCGGCCTGGCATTAAAATGGGTTTGTTGTTCAGCTAACTATAGGAGGTGAGAAATCTAGAGTTCATTAATCAAAAGCTAATCGGAGAAAGACTAGAATAATGAACGGTTTAGTAGAGAGATTAAGTGAAAATCGGAACTAGTGAAAGAATTAAGGCTAACAGTAAGGGAGAAGTGAGTCGAAGAACCCTTGGTAGGAATTCATTACCCCAGTTAGAGCAAGAATCAAGTATGACCTATCTCTATAAAGAATGTTTCTCTCTCTAGAATGTGGGGAAAATGTCCTATATATAGGCAACTCAGCCTCTCTTTGTGGGCCGAGTGGACCACTCAACACTGAACACTTGTTGCACTAATCGTGCGTGAATATTCAAGGCAACGCGCTCGACACAACAAGATGACAAGCTTTCCGAAAGGGACAGTGGTGCCGCCCGAGCTTGGGTAAAAGACACTAAAAAAGGGACCGATTGTGATTCCCCAAAGATTTGTGGTAAGATGCAAAAAGATGTCGATCCCCAAAAACAATTTGACCCGACGAGCGTGTTCTACCCCGACCGACTTGGCAAGGCTTGGGGGGAGGCCATTTGGTCACAGTGTTGGCACTTGGCACGACCGAAGTGGTCATGACCATCTTGCTTACACAGTGATGGCAAGCCAAGTCTTGACCGTGCCCGATAGTGGCAAATGTAAAACCAAGGAAGACCTTGGCCACACTGTTCATTATAAATTACTGGTGATCTAGCGGCTTGGTGACTAAAGAACAAGGGATCGCCGCAAAAATGCACTCGTGGAGTAGCACCCGCGGGACCAACATAGGTGTCGCGAGGGCCGCGGCCTGACAATACGAAAGGAATATTTACGCATGATTTTTGTAAAACGTGTCCGTAGTTTATTGGTCCCCCAGAAAGAGAGGCCGAGTTGCCTATAAATAAGGCATTCCCCCCACATTTGGGGGGACGATTGTAGAAGGAGAAACATTCTTTCTAGAGATAGTCATACTTGATTCTTGCCCTTATTGGGGGAACGAATTCCTGTCAATGGTCATTCCTTACTGGTAACCTTGATTCTTTCACCAGTTCCAATATCCACTAAACCGTTCTTTATTCTAGTCACTCTCCGATTAGCATTTGATCCGTTCATTATTCTAGTCACACCCAACTAGCATTTGATTAAGGAATCCTATATTTCTCACCTACCAAAGACAAATTCTCACTGAGAAACAGAAAGTAATCCAAGAATTGAGGAACCTTCATCTTTAATACCAAAGATAAGTCAAAAAATTTATGTTAGAGAGAGAGTACCATTTTCGATAGCTGATAGCAAAGAAGACTGTTGGTCGTGGGATAAAAAGTCTCTGCAAAGGAATAAGCCATTGATTTCGCTAACTGGTTCCCAACTAGGGCTTTCCCCGAAGATCAACTGAGAATGTCGCTCGCCATCTGGATCATCGAACTCGAATTGTTGATTTTGGTGATCGTCGGATTCGTCGCCTTCGCTATCTGATGATTCGCCAAACACCTCCTTAATAATCGTTCCGTGCTCCTCCATTTTTACGGAGAGCTTCCAGGCTTTCGTCAAGCTCTGCTACTGCCCCCCCTTGATCCATGGGTATCTGATCCATCAAAGGCCTATATTTTGGCGGACTCGGGCTTGACCCGTAAAGTCACTCGAAAAACAAAAATCAATTTCATTTGGCACATTTTGTTTAACTGAATTTATTTTGGCACATGAACACATCTGTTTTGCAAGAAAAAGTTGGGTAAACTACTATGGACACTTTAAATTATGGGTTTTTTTTTTCTCTAGTAATTTTTACTAAATTTGAGTTTTTGGATTAAATATTTTATCTTTATCTAAACTCTGTGAATCAAAATAACATATAAGTATAGACTAAAGTTTTAAAAAAAATCATTAAAAATGAGAAAAGTTGGTTTCAATTATTTGGGTGCTTTTGGTTATTTTTTCAACCTTTGGTTGAATCCCCTCCCTTTCTCCCGACTTGGTGTACTCTATCAAGTTTCTCTAATAAACATGTTGCCATTAGCACCCAAAAGAGAGAGAGAGAGAGAGAGAGAAAATTTGGAAATTATGAAAAAAAGAAAAAGAAAAATAGTCTTTTAGTGTCTTTACCTTCGTCCTATATTAAAAAAAAAAACAATTTTGGTCTGTAATTTTATAATTTTTGGAACCCCCTCGTCGATTTAAACGATATGATATAAAAAATATAACGAAAAGCTAAAAACATACTGACATTCTTTATAAAAATAAATTTAATTCAAACGCATTCTTAATAGTTGATTCAAAATAAATTAATAATACATCATCGTTCAATTTGTTGCATACCTATTAAACGTTCAATCTAATTTATCAAAAGTTTCAGTGTATCGTCCAATTCAAAAAAAAAAAAAAATCAATCTTTCTTAAATTCATCGTCTAATCTACTCTAAAAAAAATGTTATTCAAATTAAACGGGTGTCAACACCAAATAAGTGACCCTATATAACCCTAGCCACCCAAAATATTACTCTTCATCCTTCCCCTCCCAGCTAGGGTTTCAATACCCTCACATGGTGGTGGGAAGAGAGGGCCATGGTACTATTTTTTTCTCCGTTCGTTCTTTTTTTTTTTTTTTTTGTCTCTCTAGATCAACGACTTGTCGTTTGATCTTAGAGGGTTATATCTCTCACTTTGTGAGAGTTGTTAACAATTTGCAGTGGCTTTGAAAATATGTAATTTTGGGAGTTCATTAGTGCGAGCATACTTGGTTGGAGTCCATCCGATCGTCTAGGTACGACTCTAGTAAGTGCCGCTATTTGCGTCAGGTCATGTCTAAGTTGGGATGAAACACATCGATTGCTTTGTGCTTTACTTGTTTTCTATTTAGATGATTAGTTTGGTTGTCCAATATCTTTGTAATGAATTCTGTTTTGTAAGTGTTTACACTTTCACATATTTTTTATACATTTTTTACACATTTTAATACACTTTTTCAATCTTAACGCATGTCTATTAGACAAAATTAGCATTTTCCTTTGTGTAAAAGATTCACAATACTAGTGGGGAAGGGGGAAAAAACAGTGAATAAATCCACAAGAATCATCATGAGATAAGGGACAATTAAGCACGAAACCTTGACCACCGTGCCCGATCCAATCCAATGATTCCAATCCAATAATGCGATTGGGGATGGAAGGGATGAGGTTTCCCGCATACCAATCCGTGCCACTCCCAACTCCCCATGCACCCACAGTTTATCTCTTCCAACTGCCCCACCGACGACACCTCCATTTAAAAATGTCCGATGATCCACGTGGCGACCGCCCACAGTTATATATACACCTCTCTTTTATTTTTCCAACAACAATGATACACGTACAACAAAAGTCTCCAACACACAACACACTCAAAATTAGTATTTTCGTTAATTTTTTCTTCCGCCACGTGTCGGACCATCTTACATACATCTGAACCGGTCCTTTAGTCTAATCAAAGACAAGTTATTCATGACAGAACTAATGGGGTGTTTCACTAAAAAAAATTCAGTTTAGTTTTAATCCAAAAACTACTGCATTAGTGCATTCTACTAACTTTTTTAAAAACAAACAAACAAGTGGTTTCATCAGCAATTTTTTCCTAAAACTAAAATTAGTGAAACAAAGTTAGTTTTTTCCTAAAACTAAAAATCTGAAAAACCAAAAAAAAAAAAAAAACAAAGTGAACACCCCTAGTCACAATAATTTTTTTTTCCTTAGGCTTAACCTTAAGAATAAAACACTGATCAATTATAAGGCTTAGTTTTCTATTTGTCAGATGTTCGATTTTAGCAAATGATGAAAAGATTTGCTAAATTCCTCATTTGCTAAAATCCACTCCTCATTTGCTTAAATCAATTGTTGAACTAAATATTCTCCTCATTTACTAACATCAACACTTGATTTTATCAAATACTCGAGCATTAGATTTTTCCTAAAAATAAAATAAATATATGTAAAAAAAAATTCAGTGGAACACCTCCTAAGTCACAATAATTTTTTTTTCCTTAGTCAGTTAGGCTTAACCTTAAGAATAAAACACTGATCAATTATAAGGCTTAGTTTTCCATTTGTCAAATGTTCGATTTTAGCAAATGATGAGAAGATTTGCTAAATTTCTCATTCGCTAAAATCGACTCCTCATTTGCTTAAATCAATTGTTGAAATAAATCTTCTCCTCATTTACTAAAATCAACACTTGATTTTATCAGATAGATGAGCATTAGATTTCGGCAAAAGAAAAACCAAGGCAGGTAGGGAGCAATCCAGCCAAGCTACCAGACTAACCCTCGAGTTAAATCTAACCGTCGTCAAGTTAGATTAGCATGCAAGGACCAAGGCGGTCGGTGAAGCCCATCCCTTGCGCGACACGTGGCAGAATTCTGATTTTGTTTTGCCCTAGAAACCTCTTTATTAAAACCGGCAGTGGTTGCAACGCTTCAAGAAAGTTTCATTCCGACGTTTCGTGTTCACCGATTCAGCTTCAACGCCATAAAATCCTCTCTCTTGCCTCTCTTTTGCAAACGCTCCAAATTTTCTCTTTTGGAAAATGGCAGAATCAGATCCACAACAGCCAACCGAGTCGGTAAGGGAAAATTTTTGCCCCGGTTTTGTTTGGTTTCCGAGAAATTGCTGGAAAACAATACAAATCACAATCTATACTATTTCAGGAGATAACTACAGTAATATATAGACGTAGTAAATCAGTTATTGTTGATTTTGTATTGATTTAAAAAAATTGATGTTTTGATAAGTATGGTGTGTTTATGGTGTTATTGAGTGAAGGTCCAAGATGAGGAGGAGAGGCTTAAATGTCTGGATTTCGTCCAAGCCGCTGCGATTTACATGATCGTTTGCTTTTCAACCCTGTATGAATTCGCCAAGGAGAATTCCGGCCCACTGAAACCGGGTGTTCAGACTGTTGAAGGCACCGTGAAAACTGTTATCGGTCCGGTTTACGAGAAGTTTCACGACGTTCCTTTTGAGCTTCTCAAGTTCGTCGATCGCAAGGTAAGAGTTTATACAGCTTTGGAATCTAAGTCACGCTCGCGATGGTGATGAATTGGGGTGCTATTAAAATTCGCGAAAGCGAGACATATGATAAAACGAGGATTGAGAGATTATATACGAGTATGACTTAAATTTGAATGTAGCAAGATATGCGTGGTTTAGATAGTTGTGATCCTGGGACGAAAAAACAATCAAGCTGAGTTATTAGAGTTTTCTGCTTTGTTTTTTCAAAGTTTATTGTGATCAATTTTTCCCTGATTTGTTACACTCTCAATCGACTGTCAACATATTTTTGCAATTTTGTTGGACTTCTAAGAGTTCGTTTCATTAAGTTTTGGCTTTTTTGATTTTTTGTTGATGTATGTGAGGTGAAGATTGGCTTCTTTAAACCGTGAAAAAGCTAAAAAGTTCAATAATCCAACAGGGCTTAAATTAAGCCGGAGCTGTCTCATATCAATCTATCATCGATCTGAGATAGATTTGATGTATGCTGAGATAAAGAAATTGAACTTGCATAATTTTAGAACTATTAAAATTTTCAAGATGAATTTTGAAGAATTCTGATTGTATAGCAGAGAATAGATGAATCATATGAATATCCGCTCATTTAATTGGCAGGTGGACGAGTCGATGAACGAGTTAGAACGTCACTTACCCAATCTGGTGAAGCAGGCTTCATACCAAGCAATGTCAGCGGCTCAGAAGGCTCCCGATGTGGCTCGAGCCATGGCTTCAGAGGTACAGCGATCAGGCGTGGTGGATACGGCTTCAAACATGGCCAAAACCGTCTACGTCAAGTACGAGCCCACGGCCAAAGAGCTCTACACCAAGTACGAGCCAGTGGCGGAGCAGTACGCAGTCTCTGCTTGGCGGTCACTGAACCGACTTCCAATGTTCCCACAGGTGGCCGGTTTCGTGGTTCCCACCGCGGCATACTGGACGGAGAAGTACAACGAGACGGTTTGCTACACCGCGGAGAAGGGGTACACGGTGGCAATGTATTTGCCTGTGGTGCCGATAGAGAAGATAGCTAAGGTGTTTGAAGAAGCAGACCATGGCCACAGTGAAAAAGCTATGGGCGTGGCGGAATGATAGGGGGGCGTGAGTTTATGAATTTGGTGCTCTTTGGGTAGTTTATGTTCACTGTTTAAATGTTGGAATCGCGTTTGCAGTGTAAAATATCATGGTTATGGCTAGCTCCTGTAGTTTTGGTAGTTTTTTTAATGTCTGAACTTGTAGTTTTGGGGAAGCAATGGGATGTCGATAATGCATGTGAATTAATTTCAAGCAATTTCGAATCGAGTCAAGCTTCCCGAATTTGATCTCGCCATGCAGAACTTATCGTGTTTACCAAAGTTGAATGTTAGTACTTTGGTACGTTTCACATCAATAAATTACCAAAGTTGAACTTATCGTGTTCTGTTTCTGTACTAGTGTTCGTAGTTAAGTGTTAGGAGGTCTGACAAGGCCCCCCTTTTCTGGTATTTTGAATTAGTCATGATACATACACACCCCCACATACACTCCCAACCACACCCTCTCTCACATGGGGTGTGGGGCTCACATGAGGCCCACATGTGAGCCCCACACCCCATGTGAGAGAGGATGTGGTTGGGAGTGTATGTAGGGGAGTGTATGTATCATTTTTGATTTTGAATGCAGAGATCTTCGAGACGAGATTCAGATCAATCAAGATTCAAGACACTTGCACGTACCCTGATCCCTGAGTCCATGTGGCAAGGCAAAAATGAGATGTATGTGTGCACAAACTACTAATGTACACTGATTCGGACATGAGAAAAGATACGGGCACTAACACTTTGCACCAACAATTGCACCATGTGTGAGAGAGTGCAATTATTGGTAGAAGTGTTCGTGTCTATAGCAAACCTCTTCGGACATATGTTTTTTCGAAATCGTCTAATGAATGTGAACTCCTCGTCGTTTCGTGAGGCTTTAATTCGTGTATCAGATGGCTCAACATAGTCGTGTCTGAGCTGTAGACATAACGGCTGTGTTTGGTTCACATTTCCAAAAAAATTTCCAAAAAGATTCCTTCCCCATCTCTCATCTCTTCAATCATTAATCACTTTTATCTCTCTACTCATACCCCTTTCTACAATCATTTATTCTCATTTCTCTCTCTATCTCTCTCCAATCATTACACCTCTCTCTAATTATTACTTTTTCCAAAAACTCATCCAAACACTATCTCAAAAAATTTCTTCTCAAAATTCTAAACCAAACACAGTGAACCCTTTGAAAGTGAAATAGACCTTATTTCCTTTCTAAGCTGGAAAACCAACCATTTTGTGGGGGCTTTCGTGTACCAGATGGCTATTCACACTTGTGTCTTAACCTATGAGAAATTTTTCAATGCCGAGTGGGTACTGCCTACGTGGTACCCGCTCAGCAATCTAAACCGTCCAAATGCGATCCAACAGTCCGGAAGAGTAGAAAGAAAAAGAGGAGAGAGAGAGCGGTCGGGTGAGAGGAGAGAGAGGGAATGAATCTCGGCCGTCCAAAACACTTTTAGACGGCCGAGATCGTACTCAGCATGGCCACGTGGTACCCATTCGGCACCCAGGAATTTTTCCTTAAGCTATACGCATCAATACCGTGCATTTCAACCCATTTCTAGTCATCCTTGAATCTCAACACAAGAACATTAAACTCTCAATCGTTACGATAAACAATAAAGGCGGGGCATCTCTAAATTATGCGTGGATGTATAAAAAGACTCAAGGCACAATGTTATACATGAGCTCTGCATCTTTTAACCTATAGTTTCAAATTACTTTAAACACTTAACCACCTCCTAGAGAAAAGGAGGGAAAATGAAAAACAGTTGAGCAGTCTAGAGCATACGTAGGTTAAACAGAGGCAAAAACCAACACTCAGGTTCCTTTCCACCTAATGCATGTAGAATCTGAAAACTATATCACGCAAAGCTGTGTCAACCGATTCTGTACCGATAAAAGAAAATCAGGATCCATATAATTCTTTGGGGGGAAAAAAAGAATCCAAATATTTCCCAAACAAAAACGCATTAAGATGTTTTAAGAGCTGATAAACGATAAAGCCAAATTCATTTAATAAAGAACTGATAATAAAACATTCGAATATGATGTTCCCTCTGAGTTTCATATCATATTCAATACAACTCACTGTGCCAAAATACTTAGAACCAAGTTCTAAATCAAAAAATTAAAGCATGACTCGAGAAAGTGATGAAGACTAAACCGTGCTTGAGCAATTTAGTCAATGACGCCACTTCAACATAAAGCAAAGACTGCAACAGGAATCGGAACTGTGACTAATAGATCGAGTAATGCTCACCACCAGCAGCAGGCCAGATTTTCTTGTAAATAGCGGAGGCAACTGGAATAACAGCCGCAAGAGCAAGACCAAGATTCTCTGAGCTGCTTGTTCTTACAGTGATCTGTCCACTCATCTTATTGTTGATTCCAGCACGAAGAGCCACCTTTGAACCATGCCCAATGGAGAACTGAGCAACGGTGTTGAATCCCAAAGCCCAATCCCCTTTCCACTTAATCAGGGAAAGCCCATAAGTGGACTGAACTTGACCAACTGGGAAATCCAGCTCGCGACGCTGCAATTCAAAATTTGCCCCATAAGCCGCATCACTTTGGCATCGAACAGTCCCACAGCTACCCACAAAAGCCCACTGCTTTCCCAATGCAATCTGATCCTCGACCTTCAACCCGGTGGCAATGTTCTCTCCCAAGAAGGTGATAGCTACCCCAGCAGTTGTCTTGTTCTTCTTTTTCCTGACCATGTTCTTGAATTTTGTTTCGCCTCTGACAATGTAAGCAAGCTGTTTTCCAATATTCTGAATGTCAAAACCTGCCATAGTTGATCCGCTTTCCCCATGCTTTGCAGATATAGAAGAATCCAAGTGGATGCTGAAATCCTTCTTGTCCTTTGTGACTTGGACAGAGACTGCAGCGGGAAACCGGTTAGCAATGGCTAGACTCTGTTCCAGATTGACACCGTCATACCCACAATCATGATCCCAGCCATGGGTGTCCAAAACTGGCCTCGCCAAAAATTGTGAGGTCGGCTCCAGAAACCTGTACCTATAAGCTGGACTGTCACTGTCAAAGGAAGGGGGAAGGACCATGTCAGGTAATGGAGTAGACACAGGTGCAGCGCTTCCGTTTTCCTGATCACCATCTTCTCCTCCCATGAAACCATATTCACTCTCAGCATCCTTCCCTTTCCTCTTCATCTCTTTCATTCTTTTCAACTCCTCTCTCCACTGCTTCTTATTGAGGAGCTTCACCCGGTAAGAGTACTCTTCAAAATACTCCTCCTTATCTTCCTTGCTAAGCTTAGCGATTTGAGCTTTACTGAGAGGCTTGAATGCTGGGAGCTCATCGTAATCAACCTCTCCCTCTTCTTCTTGTTCGAAATCTGACAGATCTCCCATGTCAACGTCTGAATCACCATTCTCAATACCTTGATCAGTGGACAGCTTTGGGTGCGCCCTAGTCTGCAACATAGAAGACAACAAGTATGGAAGAGGCGGTGAACGAGAACGGAAACCAAAAAGCTTCCGGTGGTCAAATGGGTCCTGAGGTTTGGATAGAGAACTTGCTTCTGATAAAATCTTCATAGAATATCCCAGCAGCAGTAGCTGTGGTCTCCAAGTTTGGCCATTGGGGAGCACCTTTTGGCCTTCTCTGTTTTTACGACACAAGGGATGGTTCTCAACCAAAGAAACTGGATTCATCAAACTTGGACTCATCATTCTTAAATCGCCAACAGCTTGTCCAATGGACTGCTGAAGTACATGCGACCTTTGGGTCACAAAAACGTCGTAACTCAAAGGAGAACCAGATGGCCCATCCGGAGGTGCAGAAGCCGCATGAGTAAGAGCGATTATAGCACTGCGCCAGATGGATTGGCCAAGACAACTCGTGATCGTCTTAAGTAATGGCATATCGTTAAGATCTCTAGTCTGCGAATCCAGCCGATCCACGTAGAGGACGATATCTGGTGGGCTTTTCTTTGTAAACTTGGTTACAGAAGACAAGACTTTGCGGTTGAAACCCTGTTCCATTACACCAGATTTGAGCCCCGGTGTATCAAACACCTTAATCTTAACTCCATCGACAATGCCACTAATTTCCTTCACATTCATAGTGGCACGTTCAAAAGCATCAATAACAGATTTCTCTTCGCCGAATATAGAATTTATAGTTGCGCTTTTTCCAACTCCAGATTTTCCAAGAACGAGGATGTTAACCGAAAAGTTCAAATCTTCCTTCCCTTCTTCTTCAAACTGTGTAGCAGTCCTCTTAGCAGCATCAAGACTAAAAGCTTGACTAGTTTGTCTTCCACCAACAAGAGCTAATCTGTAAAGAACTTGCGCTGCCACAGATTCGTCCGGAGAAACACCTAATCTCTGAACAAGCCTCAAGAATTTCACCCTTATCTGCTGCAACTTCTCCAATTTTGTCTTCTCCTCCTCAGTCAAGTTGTTCTCAGAGTCTCCCCCAGTGGTGAGACCAGAAGAAGATAAAAAACTGGATCGATTGGGTCCCGCAGCGGGTCTGAAAGACCGAGCTGAGGACCCCAACCCGGCTGGACGCTCAATTGAGAAAAGCCTAGATCCATCCCTTGATGTTATTGTGAAATTGCCACCACCATCTGCACCACCGCCGGTTGCTGCTTTCAATAGAGCTGCCAGTGCTGAAGAATCAAACAACTCCTTCCCACCTCCTTCTTCATCAGTGTCCACTTCTTCCTCGGAATCTGTGACAATCTGACCATCAATAATCCTCTGTGGCTGATCCCCACCACCTGATCCTTGTTCCAACTCCTCCATAAACTGTCGCGCAGCTTCTGAGCTACCAAAAATCATACCATCAGTCTCCTCATCTGAACCTGAGTACCCAATATCTCCCTCTTCATCAGTTTTGTCTTTCACCTCATCCTCTGCTAATCCATCTTCCATATGATTTTCATAGGCACCGTTACTTTCTACAGTCCTTGTAGACACAAGCTCAGCTCCATCAGCAGCAATCGCAACTGTAGGTTCACTCAGCTTAGCCTCCGACCCACTCGCTATCACACCTGAAGGCTCTGAAGTTGGGGAAATTTTATCATAATCAGCATCATCAGACCCATTGACCAATGCCACTCCTGGCGCCAACATTTTGACATGTATGGCTTCCACCAAAGAGTCTCCTCCATTTTCAAATTTTAGACGATCAGCCTCAAGCAGCTTTGAGTTGGCTGGTTCTAAAGTTGTATCATTAATTTGGCTTAGAACTGGTGACTCTTCAACCATCTCTGCACTCCCTTTAGCCTCTACAACAGTACCAGAATCCTCAGCATTCAAGGCCTTCTCCTCTTTCAACTTGGTCTCCTCCGTCACCACCTCCTCAGGCACCAATCTCTCCTTAATTTCAGAAGTCAAAGTCTCATCCAATTTTGAAATTTCAACACCGTTATCTCCCTTACTACCTGTTGAAGCCTCAAGGTTGGAAGATTGGGGGACACCCAAACCACCTTCTTCCACTGCTTGATTCAAAATTGAGTTTTCGCCCAAAGTTGGTTCAACTATAACTTCAGGCTTCCCCAAATAGGCCATAGCTGCAATTGCTTCCTCCACTAACTGACTCAAATTGGAGTTTTCACGCGAAATGCGTTCAACCACAACTTCAGGCTTCCCCAAGAGGCCCTCCAGTGCAATTGTTTCCTCCACTAACTGGTCCGAATTTGAGTTCTCACCCGAAATTGGTCCAACCATAACTTCAGGCTTCCCTGAGAGGTCTTCAGCCGTAATTTCTTTCTCCACTGATGGATTCAAATTCGAGTTTTCACCCGAACTTCGTTCAACCACAACATCAGGCTTCCCCGAAAGGACCTCAGCTGCAGTTTCTGCAGACTGACCCACATCAGTAACACCACCACCAACTCCTTCAGACTCCTCCCCAATCACACCACCATCTCCTTCAACATATCCACCACCAAAAACCCTAAATTTAGGACCTTTTTCGGCATCATCATCCGTTGTGGCCACCACCACGGGCCTCTCCACCACTGGCATCAAAATTTCGGACCCAACTTCAGTAAATTGATCCCCTTCGATATCCGTTTCTAGGGTTTCTTCAACTTCAGAACCCTTTTCAACATCATCATCAGGTGTAACCACCGCCATGGGCCTTTCTGTCTTTGGAACCAAAATTTCAGACCCACCCACAAAAACCTCACCAAAATTCTCCCCTTCAATGTCTTTTCCTAGGGTTTCCCCATCTGAGTGGGCCACAACTGGCCTCTCCGGCGCCGTTTCAAACTCCTCTTCACCACTAATATAACCCTCATCTTCAGAACTAGTAATAGAACTACTGCTACTGCTTCTATTAATATTGTTCAAATCATTTGTTTTGACAAAAGCATCGATTTCAGAATCATAAGGAGGTGAAATTTTGGTACCTGACGGAGAGTTCGAGAGTTGAAACGGGGATTGGCTGGAGTCCATGGGATTGAGCTCCTTGTTTAGCGCTGAATTGAGAGAAATGTAAAGTTGGGTATGGTTTGGTTTGATTTGGTTTGGGGGTGAAAGGGTATTTGTTTGGATAGGGCTTTACGATAAGGGTTCTGTGATAAGGGTTTGGAGTCAGGGAAGGCGGGTAGCGAACTGTGGAGAGAAGAAGAGCGGAGGGGTGAGAGATGATAAGGTTGAGAGAGAGAGAGAGAGAGAGAGAGAGAGAGAGAGGCGGCACGGATGTACTTTGTTCTTTCCGCTGTTTGTGAGTAGAGTATTTTCTCTGAATTCTGAAGTGGTCCAGTGCAGATTTTCTTGCGTATAGTGCTCCACTTAGTAATTTTTAGAAAAGGAAAGAATTACAGTAAATACTCCTAGAGAAGTGGCAGATACAGAAGTAAACCTGGCAATGCCAAATTACCAATCAAAATTATTCAATTTGAGTTGTAACTTTTAGCATTGCTTTATGAGGAAAATTCGGGGATCCCTAGTGCGCCTTCGCACTACGGGGCTGTAAGACAACCAAAACTACGTCGTTTTGGGTGTGTAAAAGCTTAGGTGTGTTTTTGTGAGAAGTCTCCTAAATAAACAAGTGTCATAACTTAGAATTTCTAAACACAATAATAAACAACTGGGAATGGTACACTCCTTTGGCAAAAAAAAACAAAAATTGGTTTTTTGGTTTATTCGTTTTGTCTTTATTAAAAAAATTCACATTTGTTAGTTTTGCGTCAAGTTTTCGTGGTTTATTGTTTCCTATCCAAACAATATAAAATTATGGTCAAAACTAGTTTTTTTTTTTAATGAAGCCCAAAATAAACCACTTTATTGGATTAATTTTGGTTTTATTCAAAAAATTAGTTTTGACCATAATTCTATATTTTTTGGATTCGTCTCGTCGAGAGGAACCAAAAAACCATGAAAAATCTCCGCAAAATTAACAAATGTAATTTTTTTTAATAAAGACAAAATGAATAAACTAAAAAACCAGGCCGGCATTAGTTTTACAAAACTGAAGGAAGAATTAAGAAGTTTAAAAATGTGTTTAATTGTAGACTTTTTGTTTTGAGATCCAGGTTTTAGGGGGTAAAACTTCCACTCCTAAAAAAAAAAAAAAAACCCAATCTAAAATAAGTGACTTTTATGTTCACATATAGAAGAAATAAAAAATTAAATTTGATTTTGAAGAAAATAAACACCCACTTAAAAATGCTCACATTTTTTAATTTAGCAAATAAAACTAGGTTAAAATGATGTAGTTTTGAGGGATTAAGTAATAGTGTTCTCTTTGCACACCCAAAACAACGTAGTTTTGGCCGCCCTACAACCCCGTAGTACGGAGGCACACTACGGAATCCCCGGATAACTACAATAGAGAATAACTATTCAACCACCAAATAAAAAGGTAAGGTTTTGTTTGTGATGACATCGTTCCCATAGTTATCTTCTCTATATTAATGAAAATTCACCAACCGTAGAATAGCCGGACCAACTTAATTGCACATATTTTTTTATTCCCGTGTCTTTCTTTTGTGAATTAAAAAAGTGATTATAAATTTATAATTACCAAACAACTTAGGTTGAGTTTTCCCTCGACCTGCCAAGAGAATACAAATGAGAAGATATAAAAATTGTAGTAATTCTTATATTCCAAATGTAGCAAAATTTATCCCAATAATTTGTTTAGGATTAGTCGAGAAATGTGCAAACCTGTTCGAGGCAACGAACGCAACCAAAAAAAAAGTAAGGGAAAACCGTTAAAACGAACAAATTTCAAATGCAAGTTTACTGAGAACCCTACTAAAAAATGGAGTGTTTTTTGCTAGATGGTTAGGTATAATTTATCGTATTCATTGAACTAAAGTACGATAATCAAAAAATCTATGTTGCATGTTAGTTTTAGTAGGACCCGTCTTCTAAATTGCTCTCTCTTTTTTTTTTTTTTTGTCGAACCATTCAGAATATCTCACAAATGCATTCCCACTTTGATAAACCCAATTCTAGGATTTTGTTCTTCAAAAACTGCCATCCTCAAAAAAGGAAGTTACCATCGGAAAAAACATGAAATCGAAGTTACCATAGAAATTGTAATAGTGAAAATCTGGATATTGGCACAGTCTGGGTTTCCGTTGGGCCTCCTGGGCTTGTAACGTGATTGGAAGAAAATGTTTTGTTTGGTTGTGTCTGATTGCTAGATAACGTTTTCAGGATTCGGCTGTTTCTGATCCCTTTTGGCTTTTTGTGTTTAGGGATTGGGCCAATACGTGTTTCTGTTCCTCCCTCTTATTTGTCATCTCTAACGCATGGCCAAAAATTTATTTTTTTTAGGTCAGTATGGCCAAAACTTGTATCCCTGTAATTCCTAATTATCTTCAATCTCTTAAAATTTAATAGGATCTTGCTAACGGGTGCAATGTTGCACCCGTCAAGAAAATAAGGGAGGGATGAGGATAAGGGAATAAAGGAATAAAGAAGAGGAGTTTGTTTGTGGGAGAAAGAAGGGGATAAGAGAGTGGGGCGAGCTTACCTTTAAAATCATTTTGTATTCTCAATGTAATGATTTTATTAGGGCAATCAAGTAATTTATTGTAGGATTCGTTGGCGTCTATCTTCCAGGATAAAATGGCAAACCACAAACCACCAGAACACTTCCGTCGTCTGCCTTGGCGAACGAACTACATCTCTCTCTCTCTCTCTCTCTCTCTCTCTCTCTCTCTCTCTCTCTCTCTCTCTCTCTCTCTCTCTCTCTCAGAAGAACCATCTACACATGAATTTCTAGTGTGTTAACCAATTTGGGATGCACAATATGTATACAAGCTCATGACCTCTGAGATGCCAATGCAAGAAACTGCCCCAACGAATTGAGGAATGAATTTTGCCATTATACTCACATCATGGGGGGAGTTACAGCCGCACCATGAACCCACATGGCTAGAATTGACGTGCCACGAGTGAGACCCTTTGTGTACCAAAAAAAAAAAGAGTGAAACCCTTCGGTTGACCCGAGAGACCCTCCGATCTGATTGCCTCAATTTTATTCATCCAAATTTCCAACTATCACATTATGAACCCTTGTTGGTCCATTTTGCGGTTTTCAACTTTTTTACGGAGCATCATGATTGTTTTGTACAATTTTTGTCTTTTCAATTTTACCCTTCAATCATGAATAATTTGTTAATTAAATATTTGAAGATGGGAAATAGGAAGCTACATCGAGCAACAGGGAGTTAAAACCGAAGTGACCCAAGCGGAATTGGGGATCCTATAGTGCGGAGCCGTACAACAAGTTTGGAGTACAGCATCTGAGTCGTTGATCGAGCAATCAATGGTTCTGATTTTATCTCGGCACTTGCATGATTCGAGTTGTCTATCCCCGAGATTAAATCCGAGTCGTTGACTACCAAGATCAACGGCTCGGATGCCACACTACAAGGTTATGGTGCAGATATAGGATCATAGCACTACAGGATCCCCGGATCCGGACCAAGCACGATTCATTATGGCCGGTTTGTCAAGTTAAAGAGGAAAGGGATAAGAGCTTGAGAGGGACTAAGCTAATCCAAGCCCACCCTTGTCCGTTGTTTGCTTTTCATTTTGCACTCGGATTGTTTATGCCACACTCTACCACATGTGATTGAGGGTGTGGTAGAGTGTGGCTGAAAGGGTGTGTCTGTATCATTTTTTATTGTTTATCCCACCCACTTCTAGGATAAGCTTATTCAGGTGGATATAATGACTCTCTTGCCTCTCAAATCTCTCCAAACTCTTTCCGTACTCTCACTGCAAGGAACATTTAAGGAAATCTCTCTGAACTCTTTTCGTACACCTCCCAATTATCCCGTTATTTTTACTATATTTTATGTTTTATTTGTAAAAATATGTAGAAAGATCCCCTCAATTATGTGTTATTAATATGTAAGAATGATACTTTGTGATTGGCTTATTTACCTTTTTGGTCCTCAATGTATTAGTGAGTTGCCAATTTGGTCCCCAATGTATACATTTGTCCAATTTAATCCCCAATGTTTAAAATGTGTGTCGATTTAATCTCCCACCCTAACTCTGTCCACCTTATCTGTCAAGATGGAGGGCACCTTGGTATTTTACCACTCACCTACCCCTTCCACCTGTTTGGAGGGAAATTAACCTGCCAAATTGTCTCTCTTTCCCCTTCATGCTATATAAACACTAGCCCCCCAAAAAAACATAGAACAACAAAATCAGACCAAAAAATAGAGACAGAAAGAGAGGATAAAAAAGATAAGAAGATGGACTCACCACAGATCTACTACTGCAATAAGTTGGGGAAAGATCATGACATCTTAGACAGATAGCTACCCAGGAAGGAGGTTCATTGGTTGTAAACGCTACGAGGTAAACACAACTAGTTCCTATAGATGTTTCATCTTCAATCGTAATTATTTTTCTCTAAATATTTTTCTTTTGTAGCTACCTCGTGCTTGCAACTACTTTGTTTGGATTGATCCCCCAATGTGTGAGAGATCTAGAGTGGTCATTCTTGGACTGTTGCATTCGATGGGGAGGCACGAAGCTGCAAAAAAAAAAATCTAAAGAAGAACATCATTTATTTGAAAATTGCACTTGCCCTATCCTTGTGTATGTTTCGTTGGATATTTTCAAAAATAGAGTTAAGATTTTTTGGGTTTTTACAAAATATTCTGTATTTCTTTTGAAGGCTTGTTTGGTTTTTTGCTTAGGGAATTTTTATTCTCACTTTGGGGATATGGCATGGGTAATTCGGCGGTTCTTTCCTGCTGTTACGACGGTTAGGAAATTATATTGAAAGGGTGTGTGTCTAGACTGAAGTGGTGTGTTGTTTGCTCACGCCTGATAAGAAAAGTCACAACTTTTAATAGGGGTTATGCCCTTTGGGGAAGGACACAAAAACAACACTACGCGCATATCAAACATATAAGGCGCGAAATCGCGTGTGTGTGTGAACAAAAAGAGCTAGATAAGCCCGGATATCTACAATAGTAGGGGTTTATCACACCCCCCAACTTGAATTTTACTCGTCCCGAGTAAACTAGATATGACTAACTAGCTAACTAACTAATATTATGCTATGCAAACTTCCCGGATTTATAGATATGAAACCTATGCTCAATTGACAAAAAGTAGGCAAGATTTGAACACACCCCGTTAGATCCAATCTGGTGCAACCAACGCAAATGCATGTCATGAACTAAAGTGAACAAACCATGCCAAAATAGTCAAGCGCATGCACCATATCAAGCTTTGATTCCAAAAACTCACAAGAATACGCTCAAATTCGAATTTTTTAACACACATGAAAAACCATCACATCCCATGACAGGCGCTAGCGATTAATGCAATAGCGAGAGACAAAAAGCTATGCATGCTAACAAAAGGGCGCCGAAAGATGAAAGTAACTAATTATTCACAATTAAGCAAACTAGAACGGAAGTCATGCTTAGATAAATATAAATATCAACTATGCATCACGTGGAGTTAGCGTAGCGTACCTAGAATCAACTGAGGTCTTTATTAGCTTATACTGACCTTGGGTACAAGAAAATGGGAATACAAAACGAGTGATGGCCATTTTTTAGCTTGGATCACCAACCCATTGGCCACCACTACAATCCTAACTACCCAAGAGATGCCTAAACTACTAGATAGATACTAAAATAAACCACCAACATCATTTGCCATCTTCGTTGTCATTATCACCTCAGTCTTCTCCTTATCCAGATTATTCAACTTTTTGGATGTCTGGCCAAACCTCTTAACGGTAATCATCTTTCTTCTAATTATTCTTTGGCTCTTTCACACTATACTTCTTCTTCTTCTTTTTTTCTTTAAGTATTTTTTTCTTGTTTTGTTTTTTTTTTTTTCTTTGTACAGACTTAAAGCCATCAGAGGTAACATTTGTGGTGTGTCTATACTGAAGTGGTGTGTTGTTTGCTCACACCCGATAAGAAAAGTCACAACTTTTAATAGGGGTTATGCCCTTTAGGGAAGGACACAGCCCACCCTTTGACGGCCCGTTTGGATGACGTATTAGTTTGAGAGGGATTAAATAGTAAGGGGTGATAAAATAGTAGGGGTGATTAAATAAGAAGGGTGGGCCCACATTGATGTGACAGTTAAGAAGGGAGGATTAAATAGTGCATGGTTTGGATGAGGGATAAAAAAGAGGGTGGATGATATAAAATTGTATCAAAAGACAAATTTACCCTTGATAATTCATATATTAGATTATGCATTTATGTATTTATATAAATGCCGAAAATTATTAATTTGATATGTTTTTTAACAACAAAATTATAACACTTCATTGTATTATTATTTTATATAATATGTATATATAACACTAAAAGAAGTCATTAAATATGTAGTATATGTATATATATCATTGCTTTGTTAAAAAACCCACCCATTTGCTTTGTTAATCAAACCCACCAGGGGTTGATTTTTCCAGAAACCCAGCAACGAGACCCTCTCTCTCTCTCTCTCTCTCTCTCTCTCTCTCTGATCACAGCCACTCCACAGCCACTCTATACACTGCCATCTCCATCTCCGATCAACCACTCCATCTTGTGTTCAACCCCTCTACCTCTCTCTCTCTCTCTCTCTACAAACCCACAACAGACGACAATGGTCCGACGGCGATGAACTCGGTGTGAACCCGGCGTATGTTAATTTTCATTTTTTCATCTCCATTGTATGTTAATTTTCGTTTTTTCTAAACATGCATGAACCCGGCGTCGGAGAAAGAGGGCCTAAATTGTTCAATTTTCAATTATGTTAATTTTCAATTTTCAAGTTTTCCTAGATCTGATCTAATTCTGTTCGGCGTCGGACAAGAACGGCGACTGCCGGTGAGACAAGGAGGTGTGAGGACTGAGGAGGCGTGGGGGTAGGGAGGTAATTTGTGCCGGATATGGAGGCCGGACTAAACATAAGCACCCCCCCCCCCCTACCTATGTTTAGTCCGGGAGAAGAGGGATGAGGAGGGAAGCCGGATGAATCATCCGGGTGGGTTTTGTGGCTGCCAAACAACGGATATGGCTGAGAAGAGGGATGAGGGGAACATGGATGAAATAGTCAGGGGTGTAAAACGGCATCCAAACGGGCTGTGAATGGGAGTGACTTATTTTGTTTCATCCGAAATGTTGCTTTGGTTGAATAAATCTGCTTGGAAGGTTGCAACATTACAAAGGGTTATACCCTTTGGCAAAGGCTGCCAACACTCCTATAAATAGGCTGCCCCATGCCTATTTGTTTATCCGGAAAAATTTCATCCTTGCAACCCCAAGTTCTGCACCCTTATTTCTCTCTTAAATAGCTTTCGGTTCATAATTTTCTAGTGATCAAATTCTGCAGATTTGTTCGCTAGTGTCTTGGTTCTTTTGTTCATACTACCGAGTATTCTGTTCTACTTTCGGGAGTGCAAACGCAGGTAGAAGATCCGTAGATCAAGCTTCATTGTATCCTGGAGGCAAATTTGCTGAACCCGTTACACACATTTGGTGGGGGCAAATATTGTCTCTAGGAAAGCGACTCAGTAACGCGACTTGAAGCGGTTTTATTTTCCATATTCGAAGCGAAGTTCCAGATTCATTTTGAAAGTGCCAACAATTTTTCCAACATGTTTAGTTGTGTTGTGCTCTGCATTTGCCTGAAAAAATGAATGGGATTTGGAGGACAGTGGGGTCTACTAAGTGGAGGGTACGAAGTCAGGGCATTTGGGTTTGGTTTTGTGGTTTTATGCCCTCTATAAATATAAGTATGTAAAGGCTGATGTAAGATGTGGTTTTGGTGAAGATATAGTAATATAATTTTAACTGGGCTTTATTACACCCAAGGCATCAGAATGTCTGGGGCCACCAACATACCACAGTTGTCTTTGAAAAATAAGCCAGTGTCTTAAACATACCACAATTACCTCTGAAAAATATGAATATGGGGATGTTGTGGTGTGGTGTCGCACTATTAGGGATGACAACGAGTAGGGTATGGATCGTGGGACCCTATTCTACCTCGTATGCCTAATTGGAGAGTCTTTTATCATCCCCGCTCCAATCTCCACTGGGGATATTAGATAAAGCACCAAACCCACATCCCGTTAGATATCAGGGTTTCCCCAAATATACCCATATCCAAACCAAAATATGTAAGAAGCCAATAATGAACCCAAAGTGAAAGCCTGATAAGTCAAACCAACAAAAATATAAAGTAAAAAACTTCAAATTATCTTATTTTAACCACTAATGTAGCAAAAATAATAGTAGTAAATTACCCAAAAATAATAGTAGTACAATAAAAAACCAATCCAAGCAAACATCAATTTCTAAGTTTCATAAAGCGACAAACCAATAAATTTTAAAAAAAAATGAAAGAGCAAAATATAGCAAGAACATTATTTTAGGAACTAGAATCTGTAATGATATGCTTAATATAATGGGTAGTAATTGACATGATTTGCTCTACAAGTAATTACTTCTATAAGTAAATAATACTCGAGATTCTTTTCTACCTATATGCATATGTATAATTTATATAGTATATATAACCGGGTACGGGGATTCGGGGGCAGGGATAGCAAAACCATACCCGCTCCATATCCGATCAGGTATTTTTAAAATGCCACCATACCTGCTACTATTGGGGATTTTTTTTGGATAAACCCCGCCTCCATATGGGCGGGGCGGGGCGGGGTGGGGCGGGTATCCATTGGATATGGGGAAATTGCCATCCCTATGCACTATAGGGTTGTAGTATGGTGACCGAGCCATTGATCGCGTAATCAACGGCTCGGATTTCATCTCGGCACTTGCACAATCCGAATTGTCTATTGCCGAGATAAAATTTGAGTCGTTGATTGCCAAGATGAACGGTTCAGACACCGAACTACAGAATCCCTTGATTAGAAAAATACGCCATTGTAAAAAACGTCACAGTATGAGAGATTATGTGAGGCTAGTTAGACTATTGAGAATATGTGATGGAATAGAAGTTCAAAATCTTTTACTCCCTCCGTCCATATTAATTGACCTTTTAAGAAAACGTGCATTTTGCACGTAAAAATGATGTGTTTATGAGAATTATTATTTTAAAAAAAATTTACACTAATTTTTTCTACTCAATGAGATCTTTAAATTGGTGTAAAAAAATCTGAAAAAAATAAATGCTAATACATCAGGTTTTACATGCAAAATATACGGAAACCAAAAAAAAGTAAGCAATTTAGGACAGAGGGAGTATTCTTTACTCTGGGCAGCAAACTAAGTTGTATTATTGTATACAATTTAGGTTCTGTAGTAGTTGGCTTCTTGTTCTTGACGATCTTTATAAAGTAACTGAAGTTGATTATCAAAGTTGACATAAAATAGTTCGTAAAAAAAGCAAGACCGATCCAAGTTTTATCAAAACTTGAAACAATTCCACGTTGTTCGGTTTAGATCTCAAGACCCACCTTGCACGGTTCTTAATAAAATTTTCTTTCTACTATTACACCCCAAAACCTCCCTCAAAACCCAAACCGAACAAAGGCTTCGTTCCCTTAAAAAATTTACAGACCACGCCCTACTGACAAATGGTATTCTTGACCATGTAAAAAAGGAAAAAAACATGATTTGTAATTCCAATTTCAGTGATGCAGGTCCCTTCTAACTTCTGAAATTTGGACAACACACCCACACGGCAATAAATTCCTTCATTCTTATTTGAAGGTAAACTAGCTGTTAGTTTTGTTGGCATTTTTCGAGTTATGTCAAGCCTTTCAGAGTATGTAATTTTGTTATTGGGGTTTGGGAGTTAGAGTGCTTATGGTTGAGTATTGTGGCTCCAGCTTTGCATCTAATTAACAAATTTTTAATTTCAATGCAAATATTGCATACTTGATTTAGTTAAAAATTATCACCAATTTTGTTGATTAAATAGGTAAATTTCCTAAATTAACATATGTGGCCTTCATCAACTCAAGTCATATCCTTTTTGCTCATTAATTTAGTAGTTGTTTCAATATCATTGGCTTAAGGATTTTTTTTTTGTTGTTGCCATTATTCGATTTTGGAAATTGCTAAAATAAACACAGTGGACTTATGTTAAGGTTTAAAAAGTGTATTGAAAATGTATGTAAAAGTGGATAAAAAGTGCATAGAAAAGTGTATTGCGGTGTGTGTTTTTTGTCTTTTTCCATGCTTAATGAGTGTTGGGCCCGGAGTGCCCCCATGGATTTGGTTACACAATGCCACTTCTTACGACCGCTCTAAAAACAGATTTGCGGGTGCAATGTCGAATGCCATAAAAGACTTAATTGAAACCCTTCCTAACACCAATTGATTTTAAGAGAGTTGGTGGAAAAGCTGTCCGACAATTTCCGCTAACAAGACTGTTCAAATTCGTCTCTAACAAAAAGAATCAGAGTTTGGTAAAATTATGATTGTGAGCTTAAATAAGGGGGTGTTCCACTAACAAAAAACAGTTTTTTTCAAACACGGAGACAGATCATTCTCTCACAACACATCACATAAAAATCGTGAAAAACCAATTTTTTCAAAAAACTAGGTTAGTGGGACACCCCCTAAGTTGGCTTAGAGCATCATTATCAGTCTCACAAAAAAAAAAAAAAAAAAAATTAATCACAAAAACACCTTTTACAATTTAGCAAGCCACTTTATCAAAAACTCAAAAAATCAGACTCTCTATCCAAACTTTACTATATTAAACTATTTCCCCTCAAATCTATTAAAAAAAATTATTTTCTCCTTAAAAACTAAACACCCCACGTTGGGAGTTGCTCCGTGTCAGAGGAAATGTGTACCTTTTCTATTAACAAATCGGAAGTAATTGGGGTGAAGTACGTGTGTCACCCAGCACATGCTCTCCTCCCTCTCTCTCTCTCTCTCTCTCTCTCTCTTGTTGCCCTCTCGCTCTCTCTCTTCTGTCCCCATCGAACCCCACGGCAAAAACAATAAAAAAAGAAAGTGCATGAACAGTGTCTACTCAAATTAGAGTAGGCACTGTAACAAAAATAATTTGAAGAGAGAGAATAAAGAGGCTAATTTTTTGAGATTTTGAGGGGTTTGACTCCCTATATTAGCTTTCCTTTAAGCTAATATAGGGAGCCTGACGAGCTCTAGCGAAGAGATTCCGGGTGGACTCCACAAAGCTGTACTATATAGCACGCACGCCCCGCTCCCTAATTTAGATATCAACAATGCTATGAGTACACCATTTGTGCACCCCAAATGCACACCACCCTGAGGTGGCAAATGTGGAGAGACCCATTTTCTGGGTGAGCCCCACATTGGGGCTCTCCTCATTTGCCACCTCAGAGTGGTGTACATTTGGGGTTTACAAATGGTGTACCCATATCATTTTCCTTTAGATATTGCCCTTCCAAGTTGGATTCGCCAACCGTCATAATTGACTCAAACCTACCTCTCTCTGAAATCCGGGAAAGGGAAACAATTACGTATTTTTGTTGCTCTCTCTCTCTCTCTGTGGCACGCTGAAATTGGTGGTTTCAGCAGACAGCAGGAGGCCAAGTTGTGGCGATGGAGATGATGACTCATTCTTCGACCTTCCTCTTACCTTCAATCCCAACGGACAACGGACCCTCTCCCACTTACGCCCTCGTTGTCCTCAACCAACGGCTCCCCCGATTCACTCCTCTTCTTTGGAAGCACGGTACCCTCCTCTTTCTCCATCTCCTACCATTATCCTGCTCTGCTTGATTTTTCTCAGAAAATTGGTTGTTTTTGATATTCTATTGGATTCCTGTGTAGAGCAGCACAACTTCGTATTTGCGCCGACGGTGGAGCCAATCGCTTGTATGATGAGCTCCCCCAACTCTTGCCTCATGAGGACGTCCCCGATCTCCGAAACAGGTTCTATATATGCTTCTCTTAAAACCCTGCGATTTAAAAAGGTTGAAGTTTTGGGATTTCCTTTTTTTTTTTTTTTTTTTTTTTAAATTTGGTTTCTCGGTTCATTGATTGTTATTGGTTTCGATACGTGATTCGTCTTTATTTGTTTGTATTGCGAATTTAGTGTTGTGCTTAGTGATCTGTTTGTTTGCCATGAAGACATAAAGTGGTGAGGGGAAAGAAAAGAAAAAATTGCGATCTTTATATGTCTTTTCAGTGCTGGTTTCCCACTGTAGAAGTATTAAACTATTACCAGAAGTCAGCTTTCTTTCATTGGTTTAATCGAGTTGAGGTTTAAGTTCTTTCTGGGTCCATTATCATCAAAAGGCAAAGTCAAATTTTCACCTTTCGATGTGCGATGCATTGGATTTAGTTAGGCACCACTTAGGCTTGTCTGCCATCGTGTTTTTTTTTTTTTTTTTGACTGGACGCTCCTGCTAGGCTTTTCTCCCAAACCTCAATGATCTGACGTCCGAACCGTTCCCGTGGTTTTTTGGTAATCCAAATTCTTATTGAAAGTAGAAACAAGTACAAAGAACAAGGAAGGAGTACCTTCCATTATAAGAGAAAAACAACTAAGCTTTACATTTGAGAAGTAGGACCCTTTAATTCGAGTATCAAATGTAATTTTCTGAACATGAAAACCCTACAATGCCTGCCCAAGCCATTTTATTTTCCTAATTGTGTTGTGAGAAGATTTTCCATAGAACTTTCCTATGAGTTCGTCAACTTCAAGATCGGGAGTTTTAGAAGGCATCCTCTAATGGCCATTGAAAGAATAAAACCATGCCTAGGAATGGACATGGGGTACCAGATTAGGTGATGCCAGTGTACTTTAGGCTGGTGGATCCTGATAGCATTCCAAGTATCTGTAACCCTAAGGGAGATTTGAAGAGATTGTCCATCGAACTTGATCAAGTCTTGCATAGTTAGGCTGAAAATGTGGAAAAAGAGATGTTGGGAAAGGCCAAGTCCATTTAGTTTTATAAACAAGAGTGGACACTTTAGCATCAGTAGGGGTACCTGATGAAGCCATTCTTCTGGTGCCAATATATGCTTAGGGGCCCTTGAGGCAGTCAATTGTCATGCCAGAGGAATGTCCTATCCCCATCACCAATAATATGCTTGACAAGTGGGTCTAGCAGTAGCTCTAAGGCTAAGAATTTTTCTTCATGTCCATGAACAGCTAGAAGGGACTTTTAACCCATGTATAATTATGATAATGGAAAATATAGCACAGGCACTTTAGGAAGCATGCATTCTTCCATTCGTTATCCTTCTTGAATCAAGTCATCCTTCTTTTTTAGGCAAGCAAGCATAGGCCTAAGAAAACAAACTGAGTTGGGAAGAACAAAATGCATGGTCCAAAAAACTTGAATACTATATTGACTATAAATGTGGTTGTAATCTCGTGGATTCCTTAGGGTGAAGCGTCTCTCTCTCTTCCTCTTCTCCTTCTCTTTCTTCTTCTTTGCGCACAAGTTACTATTCTCGGGTACTATTCACAGTGCCCAGAACAGCCATCAAAACAACCCCGAATCCAAGGTTTTTCTTCCTAAAACCTTAGTCATAACCCTAACATAAACCCTTAAAGTCACACATTCTTAACACTCTTTTGCTCCACAAAAGCCCACAATACTGACGTGAACAGCCTGCTACTGCTGCTGTCATAGTTCTGATTTCAGATAAGCTACACGTAGGAAAGTACCCCCTACTTGTCCTACATCAACGGCTGAGGGGTTAGGAGGGTTATACTCCTCATCATTATCTTCCTGATTAACTTGATAAGTATCAGAGGAAGTTCCAATGTAATCATTGACAAATTCAGTTAAAGCACTGACCCGATTAGGAGTGGCAACACCAGTGCCGTGCTTATGCAAAGAAAGGTAAGGGGCTGGAGACTTAGCATTCAGGATAATCTTCCATGTAAAAGATCAGGTCGATTGAACTATTATAGCCACATGGGCGATTCACGTGTCTTGTCCTGTCCATTTTTGCAATACAAATTTGATTGGATCACGTGGCTAGACTAGCCACTGTCTAGTGCCTGGGATGAAGTACAATACGCGTCTTCCCTTAAATATAATTGCCATTCCTGGTGGCTGCATCCAGTACGTGGAGCGTATGAAAATTGGGTTGTTCAGGTTGTAATTATGGTGACTTTATGTGTCGTTATGTTCTCAGGACTTCAACTTTAAAGGATTGTTGTGCAATACTAAGTCATGACTTTTGTTTCAGATACAAGCCGGATGTAATAAAGGGTGACATGGATTCTGTTAGACGAGAAGTCATAGATTTCTATGCAAACCTGGTGAGCTAGCATATTCTTTTCCACAATTGGGAAGACTATTGTGCAAGTTTTATCTGCTTTATTTGGGGCAGTGTGTGCCTGCTTTTACCCTTTCCCCGTTGCCAGTTCTAATCTTCATTTACGGCAATCATTAAAGATAATAAATTCACCTGGAGCCTGCAGTGACTTGTGGAGAGAAATAAACTTGACCTTGTTTTTTCCTTCCCGATATGTGAAATACAGGGTATAAAGCTTTCTTAGATGACTTTCAAAACCTTTCTTAACGCATGACAATGGAACAAAAAAGTTGGTGAGAAGATGACGAACTACTTGACGTCTTGCTTGCTTGTGTATTTTGAATATTTTCAGGTTGAGTCATAATGGCGTGTTAGTCCTTGACAGATAGGAATGTTGAAAAAAAATGTATTTATCCAATCCTAATTCATGGTTTTTTTTTTTGGTTGAGTCAAAGCTGGGTGTTTTAATAAATCTCATTTTGAAAAAATATGTATCACATTCTTTTGTTTACTCCAATGTGGGTGGATGGAGTGGTGCTAAACGTTAGATTTCAGGAACCCCCCTGGAAAAGAGAGGGCAGTGTAATGCATGCTGAAAAAGAAGTGTGCCACACTGCCAGTTAATGCTCATTCTCTTTTTGCATGTCTTATTAGGGACTGTCCCTAAGAAACCTAACATTACTGATAACAAACATGACTGTAATACTATAATTTGAGCTTACATGAGTTTCCCTTTTCATTTGTGGTCATTGTTTGTTGTCTAATATGTGCTGTTTGCGTTGCTCTATGAACTTCAATCTCAGTATGTGTGTCCTTTGTTTAACCACAGGGGACCAAGATAGTAGATGAATCTGATGATCAGGATACCACAGATCTCCATAAATGTGTTGCATTTATTTGTGACTGCACACCGAACCTTGAGAAGTCGAATGTAAGTTAACATGATCTTTCGAAGCTATTTTGTCTCGTATGTTAAACTTTCTCATCTTGCATCCTGCAACTGCCCTTGCCTTTTTAATGCCTTCTGAAGCTAAGCTTTTGGTGTTACTTCGGCTATGAGATGATGGAAAATGAAGATCGATTGAACTGGCTTGGCATGCTTGCTTCAATTGCCGCTTATACTGGTTTGCATTTTTCCCTTTAAATTGCAGTTACGCATTCTTGTTGCTGGAGCACTAGGTGGACGGTTTGACCATGAGATTGGAAACATCAACATTCTATGCCGTTTCTCAACAATGCAAGTAGTTCTTTTATCTGATGATTGTCTCATACAACTTCTTCCAAAGACTCACCATCACGAGATCCATATCCAGTCCTCTGTTGAGGGCCCGCATTGTGGACTTGTCCCTATTGGAATGCCGTCTGGAAGCACTACAACCACGGGTCTCCAATGGGATCTGAGTAAGCATCACATTGTCTATATTTGTACTTTTGGATTGATTTTTCTTTTTCTTTTGGTGGTGCTGCTTTTATGCATGCTCTTTGAGTCTGATTCGATTTAAATTTCGAACTCTTGATGTTGCAGATGATACAGAAATGAGATTTGGTGGTTTGATCAGTACGTCAAACATCGTGAAAGAAGAGACAATAACAGTGCAGTCGGATTCAGATCTTCTTTGGACCATATCCATAAAAAAGCTTTGAAGACTTATTTATTTCAAGATGAAGTGTGCGATGTACTGATATCACAAACTCTCCCAGCATATATTGCAGTGACCCCTCACCCATTAATGGAGGGGAGCTGGTATAGTTTGTTTTTATGTTATTTTTCATCCGATATTTTGGTATTTCTTTTACTGTTTTTGTGATTTTGTTGTCTCAATAGACAGTAGTTGCTGCTTCTTTCGAGTGATATATACACTTAAGATTCTCAGCTCGTGGAGGGCTTTGCCACGTATTTAATTCCTGTATTTGTAATTTCGTATTGTAAATAGCATACTAATTTTGAAAGTTAGTTATTTTCCCGCAGTCATATCTACGGTTCCTCGCTTCCACAAATTTTCAGTTGCAATTATGAAGTAAATAGCAAATCAAGATATTCTACTTTTGTGGCCAGTTTTGTTGGTTCCCACAGGTGAAATGTGGTTGGACACAAACAGCTCCTAGCTGAGATTATCCTTTTTAGTCTTGTATTGTGGTGTCATAATTTGGGTGGCTTTTAGGGGGATAGGTTTCGTTTACTAATTTTTACAAATGATAATGCCAAAACTGTTTTTGATTGCGTTAAAAATTCAAGTGCATGAAATGTTTGTACTCATGTGTAGAGTACAACCTCTTTATGCATTGGAGTTTTGACACTTAATTTTACAAATAGGCACCGATTATGACCAGGGGCGGAACATGAGAGGGGGAGGTGGCACGTGCCACCTCAATTCTTAAAAAAATAACAATAATCAAATTTTGTATGTATGTAAGTATTTTATACTTCCTCCATCCCTTTTTAAGTAATCGCTTTAGGAAACGTGTATTTTTGTGGACGTTAAAAAATGTAGTTTCGAATAACGTTTTTGCTTATTTTTTATTTTTTTTTACAGCAATGAGCACTTTAATTTGGTATAAAAACAATTAAAAATTATATAGAGAAATGTTACTTTTTTCTTCTCCGTATTATGTATGGTTAATCTTAAGACACGAGTAATTTTTATTTTATTTTAGATGTATTTCTTTTGGGTGCCACCCTCACCTTCAAATCCTGGTTCTACCACTAATTATGACATATCTTTTTGATAACTCGAGTGTCCAGGTCAATTTTTGCGCACCTCAACTAACCATATGGGCAGTTCAAAAAAAAAACTAACCATCTGGAACCAATTTCAACGCTCACTAACTAGGATCTTAATTAAAGCCCGAGCAAAGTTTCATATAAACTAGCTAGTGAACTTGAGACCCATTGCTCCCCCATAGAGGTTTTGCCGAACCAAAGAGCATCTTTAGTGGACTCGCTTCACGCTTGATATTTCCCCTTGTTGTTACGGTGACTCGCCACGCCGAGTGAGTCATTGTAGCACTTGGTAGCATTGCTCTCTCTCTCTCCGCTTTCACTGTAGCACCCAAAATAGGTGTTAAATAGCCATTTTAGTTGAGCGATATTGATATATTTTGTGACTAGCTAAAATATAAAAAAAAGAGGGAGAGACAAAGTACTGATTGGCTTCACACCTCAAACTAACCATATGGGCAGTTAAAAAAAAAAAAAACTAACCATATGGAACCAATTTCAACACTCACTAACTAGGATCTTAATTAAAGCCCGAGCAAAGTTCCATATAAACTAGCTAGTGAACTTGAGACCCATTACTCCCCCATAGAGGTTTTGCCGAGTCAAAGAGCATCTTTAGCGGACTTGTTTCACGCTTGATATTTCCCCTTGTTGTTATAGTGACTCGCCACGCCGAGTGAGTCATTGTAGCACTTGGTAGCATTGCTCTCTCTCTCCACCTTCACTGTAGCACCCAAAATAGGTGTTAAATAGCCATTTTAGTTAGGCAATATTGATATATTTTGTGACTAGCTAAAATATGATAAAAAGAGAGACAAAGCAATGATTGGCTTCGCCCGGGTTCGAACCGGAGACCTTCAGTGTGTTAGACTGACGTGATAACCAACTACACCACGAAACCTTGTTGGTATATGCGCTGTAAAATTTATAATATAAAACAACAATCTAGGATGACCCGCCAAACCAGGTTCACGGCAGTTTTGGCGGTAAAGGCTTGAAGATGTGGAACTAGGGCTTCTCACTCTCCCTATCGATTCAAATCTCTTCAGACATACCCTTTCCATTTGAACACTTCCAATCTCGTCTTCACTTGCTTCTTCCTCAATCCTGAGGGATTCTTCCATCCAATTGAAGTTCCCAATCGAACTATAAGTAGCATTGGAACACTGCAAAGTTGCTTTCCGTATTTATCGAAGGAGCAGGTGATGCTGTGAGTCTCATACTATCGGGGCCTTCGATGGCTACACCACCAGTTGAGTCACCAACCATTCGGCCCATAAACAAGGGCGTGGTTCACAGAATTTGCGCGGGACAAGTGATACTCGACCTCTCGTCGGCCGTCAAGGAGTTGGTAGAGAACAGCTTGGACGCAGGTGCAACCAGCATCGAGATCGCCTTGAGGGAATACGGCGAGGAATCGTTCCAGGTCATCGATAATGGTTGTGGCATTTCACCCAATAATTTCAAGGTATTTTAGCATTACAATCCTCTCAATGCATGTACGTTTTGGTAAAATTACGATGATATGATGCGTTCTACTTGTCTATTGTTGATAATGTAATTTAATTTTAGCTCAGAAATTCATGTTTGGTTGTAAGCCAAGCAGTCGAATTTGTTTTCGGTAAAGCTTCCAGTGTTCTGTTTGCAATACACAATTTTTGTTTTTGTGCATAAAACCAAACCGAGCCTTATGTCTCAATCAATTGGGGTGCTACATGAATCTTTTTTTCCATTGAGCTCTGTCAAGGGCGTTTTTGTGCGTAAAAGTTGTTTTGAAATCAGGTGAAGGTGGGCCAAAGGGGTTGTCGGAGGACTGGGAGTAGGGTTGCCAGAAGATGTGTCTGGAGTCGGACAGTTGCTGGAGGGCTTATGGGAGGTGGCGGGCAGAAGTTGGCCTGTTGCTATAGGCAGAAGGAGGTGGCTGGAAGTGGGAAATTCGCCGGAGGTTCACCAGAAAAGGTGCCTTACTGGCTGGATAGTGAGCGGCGGTAGAGGGTTGCTGGTGCTGGGGAAATGGATAGGCGTAGTTGGCTAGGGAGGAGGCAAGGTTCTAAAACTCGCTAGGCGCTCCCAGGGCGGCCGGGCACCTTCTAGCTTCCAGGGCCGAGTACTCGGCGCCTAGTCGGACGATTAGTCGGGATAGTCAGTCTAGTCGGGCTAGTCGGCGAGGGTCCTTCTAGCGCCTAGGCGGCGAGTACTCGGCCTTCTAGACCTTCTTTTAGAACACTGGGAGGAGGTGAGTGGAGATTTGTTCTGCAAAACAAGGGAAACAACCTTTTTTAATTTTCACGAAGTGGGAGGACATGAGGTGGGGAAATGGATGCAGTTCTTGTGGCAAATGAATGTGTCGACTCTAGGTTTCGGAGTGGGGAGGCGGGGCTGCTGTGTAAGTTAGATATCCAAAAACTTATGATCACGTTAATTGAATTTTTTTGATCTATGTTTTGGAGAGGATGGGTTTCGGGGCTCAATGGTTGCGATGGATTAAATTCTGTATTTCTTCGGTGCGATTATCAATTTTGGTGAATGGTTCTTCGGCTGGTTTCTTCCATCTGTCTAGAGGATTGAGGCAAGGTGATTGTTTGTCTCCTCTCTTGTTCATCTTGGTTATGGAAGTTTTGAGCAAGATGATAACAAAGGCTGTGCCAAGGGTTTTTTTTTTTTTTTGGAGGGTTTTAGGGTCAGCATTGTGGTGGTACAGACGTGGTGATGTCTCATTCTTTATATGCCGACAACACCGTCATTTTTTGTGTTGCAGATGCTTCTTAGTTGGGTTATCTTAGAGGTATTTTGGTACGTTTTGAGGCAGTGGCTGGGCTCAAGGTGAATGTTGGGAGGTCAGAAATCATTCAGAAATCATTCTTGTTGGAGTGGTGGAGGATGTGCACTTGTTGGCGGAGGTCTTGGTTTATAAGGTTGGTTCCTTCCCCTCTTCGCATTTGGGTCTTCCTTTGGGTGCAAGATTTAAGTCTGAAACGGTTAGGGATACGGTGGTTGAAAGGTTTTAGAAAAGGCTTGCGGTTTGGAGGAGGCAGGACTTGACAAAAGGGGGAAGGTTGACTCTTGTTAAAAGTACTTTATCGAGTTTGCCTAGTTACATACGTGTTAGTTTTCACTATCCCATTTCGGTGGCCAACAGGTTAGAAAAGCTGCAGAGATTTCCTTTGGGGTGGTAATGGGGGGAGTTTAAGTATCATCTGGTCGATTGGGATACAGTTTGTACCCCGATCCTTGAAAGGGGTTTAGGTGTGAGGAAGCTTGCCATCTTCGATCAAAGTTTGTTTGGGAAATGGTTGTGGAGATTTTCCTGTGAAAGGGATAAATGGTGGAGGAAAGTGGTGCATGCTAGGCATGGGGAAGGTTGGGTTGAATGGTCATCACAAGAGACGCAATTGCCACATGGGTGGGTCTCTGGAATGGTATTAGTTGAGGATGGGGTGAGTTTTCTGGACATATTAGCATGAAGGTGGGGGAAGGAAGGAGGGTGAAGTTTTGGAACCATATTTGGTGTGGAGATGTTAGGTTGCGAGATGCTTATCCTTATATATTTCTGCTGGCGGCGAATGGGGATGCGGTGGTGGTAGACTACCTCAAATTGGTAGGGGATTTGGTGAGGTGGATCTCTTACGCTTCGCCGGGAGGTACTAGATTAGGAACTGGATGAGTTGTTGGATCTTATTGGAAAACTATATGCTATGAGGGATGTGGGGAGCCAGAGGATTTTATGAAGTTGATTCCGGCAACAAGTGGGTTCTTTTCAGGTGAGAAGTTATTACTCCCTCCGTCCGGATTTGTTGGTCCGTTTTGGGGATTCCAACATTTTTTCTATTACCTTATGAGTTTGTTCATTTCCTATTTTATCCTCAATCCCTCCATCATTTATTTCTGCTCACTCGCGAAATTTTTAGCTCCAAATCAAAATTCTATGCGCAAACCAAGGAATTTGAATTTGAATGAAAGAGCCAAAAGGTACAGATGTGCCAGTGTACTAAAAAAAATTGTTATTTAAATTGGTTTTTGAGTTGTTATTTTAAGTTTTCAGAAAGGGGCAAAAAAGTAATTTTACCATACTTTATCCTTTGACCTTTGAAAATGGACAAACATTTTGGGACTTGAAAAATTATGTTTGTGGACCAACAAATCCGGACAGAGGGAGTACAAAGTTTTGGCTGGAGAAGCAGATACAATATTTCCTTGGAAAGCTATTTGGGATACTCGTGCTCCAACTAAGTTGTCTTTTTTTGCTTGGTGTGCGGCAAAGGATCCTCAGTATAGATAATCTTATGCGGCGTCAGATGGTTATGGTGAATCGGTGTTGCATGTGCTTGATAGATGGTGAGTCAGTGGCGTAGTTGTTTATTCACTATGCCAATCTGGAGAGAGAGAAATCGTAGATATTTGATGGGGAGGAGAGGCCACTGGTTACCACTGTTTAGAATTAAGAGTCTTTTGATTTCTACTTTGTTTAGTTGGGAGTCGAGTGAGCACTATGAGTCAATTCTTTGATATGTTGGATATGTTTGGAATATGGACGGTATAGGCTGTTTTTATATGTTTTCTTCTTTTTTATTCCTCGATTTCTTCTGCACATGGGTGGCATCCCTTTGATGCCTCTTCAATAAACTTTATTACTTATTAAAAAAAAAAAACAATTTCACAAACTTTGATAATTTTAAGAACTGTTATCATTCCACAAACGTTCAGCGTTACAAAACTTTACTGAAGAACACCCTAGATTATGGATCTTAGTGAATTCTGTCGAGAAATCTGTGCCTGCTTTACTTTCTCTTTGCTTAAAAAGGGATCTGCTGTTAGATATTTCTTGGGCATTCACTGTCTTGTATTCCTTTCTGCAGGTTATCGCACTTAAGCATCACACTTCTAAATTAGCAGATTTTCCCGACCTTCAATCGTTGGCCACTTTTGGCTTCAGAGGGGAGGCTCTGAGTTCCCTTTGTGCTTTAGGTGATTTGACAGTCGAAACGAGAACAAAAAATGAACCAGTTGCAACACACTTGACTTTTGACCATTCTGGTCTCCTAACAGCTGAAACAAAAACAGCACGTCAGATTGGTACTACTGTCACTGTAAAGAAGTTGTTCTGCAATTTGCCCGTGCGGAGCAAAGAATTCCGGCGCAACATTCGGAAAGAATATGGAAAACTTATTTCTTTATTGAATGTGAGTGACCCTTTCCTGTCATTTTGCTCCATTTTTTGTCATTATCTTTGGAAATGTATCCCTCTCTGGGGAAATGATAAAAACCACACGATTTTGATTATATGAACAAACCCTAATAGAGGAGACAATCTTTTTCAGAGAGTGCATTCATGAGATCAGTTGTACGTGGTGCATGGGTATTGAAAATTGTGAATTTAGCAGTTTTCCCAGTTAAATATCTACAGGAAGAGTTATGTGGAAAATATTTTATCTCCTATTATGTCGCTCCTTGAAGTTTCTTTCCATAGCAAGATTTAAGCTACACGGTAAATGGTAAGAAATATCCGCGAAGAGAGAGATGTTGCTGACACTGAAAGGCACATTCTTTTGAGAGAAGTATTTCACTGGATTTGAAGCTAGGGGAGTTGACTTTCTTTATTTAAAAGGCATTAGTAATTCAGCCTAGAATCATCTTTGTATATATGTATAGCTGCCTTCCCAGGGGCATTGGTGGTCGTATTACAGATGGTACTCACAAAGAGCCGCTGCACCGTTGGTATCGTTGTGGCAGAGGAGGGTTTGCTGATAGTTGCCAAGTGGAAGCAGTACTTGGCAGCTCTGTTAATTTTAATAAGAGTAGCAGTAGTCCTGGTGGCAGAACTGGCGGGCCAGGGGTTGTAGTTATACTGTTATCGTGTAGGTGGTATTGACTATTGAGTCTATTGTTCGTGGCTAGATTGGTAAGAGAACAGTGGGAGGCGAATAAGGGGGGTTTGATATAAGTGTTCGGATCAACTCTGGTGTTTGTATCATGTCTTGTAATCATATATCTTGAAGGAATTTGATCTTCAGGATCGATACAAATTGGGCTGAAAGCAGATGATTTTGATGGTTGGAGAGGTGCTATTGAGGAATTGAGTTTGAACCATGTCACAATTGTCTATGGTACAACTACTAACTATCATACTGGGATGATTGGCTGCCTTGATGTACTTTTGGTATCAATCCAAGTTCTTTGTGTGTGACATCTCCAATAGTAAAGCTACTTGCATTGGTTATAACATGCTACTTGATAATACAGTCCAGGATAAATGGTTGGGGAATCTGTGGTAAGGTATTGGTATTACTTTCCGTGTTTGTGTTGAACTTTTGGCTATTACTTGCCAGTTGACTGAGTGGTGCAGCTGATGCTTGACTTGGCAAAACTATTCTTGTATTTGTTTGCATGATGCCCATTGGCAATTTGGTTTCAAATATCCACGATTATAGTTATAACGTGCTCAAGTAGTGCCCTGTAACCACTGTACAGTATACTCAGAATAATATGAACATGTCCCATCTCATCCAAAGTTATTTCTTTGATTTTCAGGCCTATGCTCTCATTGCAAAAGGAGTTCGCTTAGTTTGCACCAACTCAACTGGGAAAAATGCAAAGTCTGTAGTACTCAAAACTCAGGGAAGTGGTTCTCTCAAAGATAACATCATAACAGTGTTTGGCTCGACCACCTTGTCCTGCTTAGAACCAATGAATATATGTATATCAGACAGTTGCAAGGTCGACGGTTATCTTTCCAAGTCTGGATATGGAAGCGGACGGAATTTGGGAGATAGGCAGTTCTTTTTTGTAAATGGTCGACCAGTGGACATGCCTAAAGTCAGCAAGCTTGTGAATGAATTATATAAAGGTGCAAACTCGAAGCAATACCCAATTGCAATCATGAACTTCGCGATTCCAAGTATGGCGTGTGATGTCAATGTAACTCCTGATAAAAGAAAAGTATTCTTTTCTGATGAAGTCTCCATTTTACATTCCTTAAGGGAGGCTTTAGGAAAGATTTACTCGCCTAGTCATGTAAGTTATTCTGTTAATAAAGTCGAGGAGCCCAGTAAGGATGAAAATAGGTCTGAGTTGTATTCTGGTCATGAGAGATCACCATTGGTGTCGAAACAATTGTCTCCAGTTGGCAGTAGTCCCAAGGACAGGTCCCATGACAATGGACAATGTGGAGATCCTGGCAGAATTCGCAAGACTGCATACGAGAGCATTAGGGAACCTCATGGTGCTATGGGGACCAAGATCAACAGAACTTCAATAGGAGAAGAATTCACTCTTAGAGCCCATGGCAGTAAGAAAGCTGATGGCTTTTCTGAGAGCCAGAGTGAGCAATGTCTCAAAAGTGCAACAACTGATCAGCAGGCTCCTTGCAATTCCGAAGTGATTGAGAAAGGGACTACTGGAACTGTTGATTCACCGGGTCATATAAATATTGTTCAGTCATCAATCTCCAGATTTGTAACCACAAATAAGAGAAAGCATGAAAGCATTAGTACGGTGTTATCTGAGGTGCCTCTCCTGAGGAATGGACCTGTACTCTGTCAAGCAAAGAATACATGTTCCTCAAATCCAGAGGCTTTGGGATATCCAGGCAGTTGTCATAAACTTGATGATTCTGCTGATGTTTGCCATAATGAGCATGAGCTTAAGCCTGGGCCTGCGATTTCTAGATATTTGGAAGCGGAAGCCGTCTTTGGTTCGACAGATATTCCTTCTTGTTTTGGAGGCAACATAAACAATGGCGAAGCTGGAGAAGTATGCCAGTCTATGTGCTTTCCTTTTTCATGATTTTTTTTTTCTTGAACTCATGCACAAAACCTACATTGGGTTTAATATGTAAGTGATGGCTTTTGATATTTGATGGAAGTAGTACTAAGCATCAGGGGAAATATTATCTTGTATGAACTACAGATGTATGTTCATCATCAAGTATTGCTTCTACCGTTTGCCTTGTCTTTTCGCTTCTGAGTTGAACAATTTCATTTTCAGGACTTTAACAACGAGAAGAAATATTCGTCTTTTGCTGATGTGGTATTAACTACTCCATCTAGGGAATACTTAAAGGATATGCCAGAAGATCTATCTGCTGCAGCTCCTCCATTACAATCTTCTGGTTCACCTTCAGATATTCAAAGGCCTTTTTCTGGTTCAAAGATATGTTCTACCTTGCAATTTAGGTTAAAGGACTTGAGTGCGAGGAGGCAGCAGAGGCTGTCAAGATTGCAGTCCAGCAATGCTAAATGTGGAATTACGAAGATTAAAAGGTTCTTAATACAAAAATCTTACTTTCTTTTAATTGAACAGCATTACAGCACATAAAACTTATTTTCAGAGTAGGAATCTTGAGATGATTCTGTTTGTAACTTATGCAACTCTTTTTTATCAGTCGTAGGTCCTTCACTGCTGCAACACTAGAGCTTTCTCAACCTGTAAACGAGGAATGGAAAGCCAAGACTTTAGCTGCAGCTACTAATGAGCTGGAAAGGCTTTTCAAGAAGGAAGACTTTGGCAGAATGAAGGTTAGATGCTGCTTTTCTTGTTTGTTCCCAGTGCTCGAGGCACAATTTGGAATTGTCCTGGATGGTTTGACAAGAGTGACCTCACTGACCTGAAGTGCCAAGTGTTGGCAATTGGCATACCTGAGTGTGCATTTTTTGGGATGACATACAAGGGTAACCACCTTGAAGAAAATGCTCTCCTGCTTTTGTTCTTGTTCCGTTTTTAGGAGCAGTTTGTCTGTTTTCATGTTGGTGTCGGCTTAAGGTATACTCTAAACTATTACATAGTTTAGGGCGGTTTGGATTAGGCTACCATGGCTCACTTCAAAATGAAGCCAACCTGAATTCGTTTGTTTCAGGTATCTAGAAAATTCAGAATAATAATGGGTCTAGCCTCCATTTTTTGAAACAGATGACCTAAGTGAATCCTTCTATTGTATGTTTGAGTTCCGCAGATTTGTATATGCACATTAAGATAAGCACACATGGGTCTCTTTTTGTGCTTGTTTCACTTTCTGGTCATTTTGAGTGGTGTGGTTGTGAGGCCAGGTTTGTGTATATTATGTGGAGAGCCATCCTCCTCGAAGCTTGAAAAGTTCGGGGGCAGTTTGTGTGATAATTGAGTATCTCACTTTTGGATCTTAGCATACCTGCAAGTGTCATTTATCGTGGTTCACCAGTGGACAATGGGATTAGTCACCCTCGTGGCAACTGACAAGCTCTAATTGTTCTTTTCTCCTCTGTTGTAGGTAATTGGGCAATTCAATCTTGGTTTCATAATTGGCAAGTTAGATCAAGACCTGTTTATTGTGGATCAGGTAATTTGTATCCATGTCTCTGAGAGTCTCATGTTTACAATAATGTCTTTGCAGAGCAGACTCTCTCATCTAATGCTAAATTTGAAACTTGAAACTCATGCATTGTTTCTTTATTTTCAGCACGCTGCAGATGAGAAGTACAATTACGAGCGTCTTTCGCAGTCAACCAACTTGAACCAACAGCCTTTGCTCCGGTAATTAGCTTGATTAAGCGGTTTTATTGCAAATCAATTTTCGTTCCTCTTTTTCTTTTGGCTTCTGTGAAAGGAGTTATTTGCTTAGACATCAATTTCTGACGGTAGGCCATTAAAGTTGGACTTATCTCCTGAAGAAGAAATAGTTGCTTCTATGCACATGGATACTATAAGGTAAAATATCCACATTAGTCTTTTTCCTCTTTTTCTAATTATTCTTTCAATAATTTTTCCTTTCCCCGATACATTTCAATTTCTAGTTGCAAGCAGTTATTTGGGTTCATGTTTCTGGAACTTCTTTCCCAGTATCTGACCGTGTCATTACCGTATCAAAATTATTAAATAAAATGGAACAATTACAAATACTCAGAATAGTGGCAAAAGTGCGAGTATCGTTCTACAACGACAAAAACACGTCTTATTGGTTTCAATCAGTTTCTACTTCAACTCAAGAACGGGATTCAAGTTTTGATTTTGAGTTTAAAACTATGAAAACGAAAAGGAAACTTGATTGTAAAACAAGTGGAAAAAGGGTCTAGGGATTTGAATCCGGTTTTTCCTTCCTAGCTTGATTTTGTTTGATTAAGAACTATCCATTCAAACTAATACAAGATGTTCACGGATCACCGATTGGCATATGTTATCGTCGCCTAGCACAAGTTGTCATACTAGTACGAGCCGTATCTAAGTACGGTTTGTCTAATTGCACACCTTGTCTAATACCGTGAATCAATAACACACCGATGCATGCATGTGATTGAAATCTAGAATACAAACACAACCGTTTGATAGAAATGGAAGCATTCAAACCATTCATTGCAAATGAAAAGTCATACAACTAAGGTTCAAATAGTCTCACACTATTAGAAACTCATGCTATTCGAAAAGAAACCTTCATCTCAACCTAGACTAGGAGTCTAGCCGGCCATGGGAAGAGAAGTCTTCAAGTTCTTTTGAGTAAAATTCATGCTCTACTTGAATCTCCTTCTTTCTCCTTCTTTTTCCTTTGCTTCACCTTCAAGTAAACCTAAAGTAGTTCCTAGGCAAAGAGGGTCTCCCAAAATGACCCCAAAAGGCTTCTATATGCTCCAAATCCGAAGTAGCCCTTTCAAGTTTCCAAAAAGTCAAAGAAAAAGGCTGAAGTCGGCTAATCTCGTCCAGTTGGAAAGGCAGCTCGTCCGGTTGAATGATTGATCTTGTCCGGTTGGATGACAGAATTCGTTCAGTTGGATGGGACTGGACACATGGCTAGGAAAATGAAGCAGAGAGCTTGAATCTTGGCTTGTCCGGTTGGGTTTGAGGTGCAACTGGACGGATTTGCTTCTTATTTTGCCTCCAAACCTCACCTGTCATTCCTTGCTCACTCCCACATGTTCTAAGTTCTAACCTTGGGCATTTGGCTCCAATTCCATCACAATTGGCCTTCAATACCTGAAACACGATTCATTTGTAAATATAACCAAGTAGCATGGTTATGGACTTATCAAACATAATTTTTTTTTTTGCTAAGCAAAGAATTTATTAATCTTTGAAAACGAATTACAAAGATTAAAGGGACCCAAGACTGAAAACGGCAAGGGCCCAAAGGGGGAAAAAAAAAACACAATAGAAGAAGGGTGGTAAGATACCAACCAAAACCTGCACCAAATCTAGAAAAAACCTCCCGAGACACCACCAAAACCTACAGCAGGACAGAAAAACGACAGCCTAAGAGCTGCCCCAAAGCCAACCAAGAGCAATCAAAGCCAAAAGCAACGAAAACATCCCGAGACGCAGAAGAACCCCAAACGCCTAAATCTCCAACTAACAGAAAAAACGGAATCAGTGCCACAAAGCTCCCATCAACAGACGAACGGCAAATTAGAACTCTAGTGAAATGGATGCATCTGTGAATGTATCTCATTGTATCTTCAATGTATCTCTTTGATTTATTGTAATCTCCAATTTTAGGTAGTGTATCGTGATCGTATCATATCACGATTGTATCCCGTAATCTTCTTTCCTTTTTAGTCGTAGTATTTCACCTATTTAAACCATGTAATACCGTAGTTCAATATATTGAGATTACCAGTTATCTTCTTCTTCTTTGTTCTGTATCATGGTATCAGAGCAACGACCTTAGGCCCTGCATCTGAAATCAGTCTCTCTCTCCCTCGATAAGCGCTCTCTCTCTCTCTGTATCTCTGTCGAGCCCCCTTATGCTTTCTGAAACCCTAGCCCCTCTGTAACCAGATCTCCAACCAGCACACCAAATATACCCAAATACTCCGGCGACCTCCGACAACCATCGACTGACATCGCCGAACCTCCGACGATCTCTCTGACCTTTGACCGACACTCGTTCTGAAGTTTTGCAGCCCTCTGACACAGTTCCGGCAATACCCAACAGCTTTCCGACATATCCAGCACTCAGGCGACCTCCGACAGCCCTCGCCTGACGTCGCCTGACCTCCGACGATCTTTCTGATCTCTGACCGACACTAGATCTGCAGTCCTGCAGCACTCTAACACAGTTCTGACGATACCCAGCAACTTTCCGATCTTGCCTGATCATTCTGAACACTCGCCAGATCTCTTTGAACTCCGGGGACGCTCAGACTTGCTCTGGTTGCTGTTATTTTGATCCTCTGTGAGTTTCTCGACAGAGTCCGTACCTCTCCATACTCTGTACCGTGAGAAACAGAGATTAGTACAGTTTCTTATGGCTCTTCGAGCCCAGTTTGAGCCTCTTCGTGGGGCAATTCTCCACCGTTCTCCGCAACCATCTGTGGATGGGGCTGTTCATGAACTCATTGCCGAAGAAACAAGATTCAAAGTTGCTAGTATGACCCCCCCCCCCCCCCTTCTCAGTCTGTTTTTGCTGCTCCATCTGCTCCATATAGTCAATATTCAGCATCTCTCCTGCCCACCCCAACATCTCAGTTTCAGGGCAAGCCTAGGCCTCCAATCCCTGAGGATGAGTGTGGCTATTGTCATCAAAAGGGTCATTGGAAGCATGCGTGCCCTAAGCGTCCTCAGCAAAAAGGCCGAAATGCCTCTCATTCGACTAGTTCTCGTGCACCACAGCAGCATCAGGCACCGCAGCAGAATTCTCGTCCTCCTGCAGCCTTGGCAGCACCTGCCTCTAGTAGTGTTCCTCCAGAGTTTGATCTTGAGCAGTTTCAGCAAGTTCAGGCTTACTTGGCAGCCATTCGGGGTAGTTCCTCTTCCCAAGCCTCTGCCATGACTACCACTCATTCAGGTTTGCATGGTTCTTGCACCACAGGTATCGTACCTACCACTTGGATCTTTGATTCTGGTGCTTCCCATCATATGACTCCTGATTTGTCTATTCTTAGTCATTGTGTGTCCCCTTCTTCCCCTATTAGCATTACCACCGCTAATGGTTCTCCTATGCATGTCACTTATATTGGTTCCATACTCTCTACTTCCTCACCGTTACTATCTCTTCCTGATGTCTTCTATGTTCCTCACTTGTCATTAAGTCTTCTTTCTATTAGCCAATTATCTGACTCTGGTTTTGATGTTCTCTTTTCTTCTTCTGGTTGTGTTGTGCAGGATCGGGTTTCGAAGAAGCAGATTGGGGCAGGCCGTAGAGTTGGCGATCTTTATATTTTGGAGAACTTGCACATCCCAATAAAGACTTCCTCCACTGCTGCGTCCTCTTTTCATTTAGATCACAAGTCATCTCCATTTTATCTTTGGCATTCTAGATTAGGTCATTTGTCTACTGAGCGTCTAAAACTTTTGGTTAAGTCTGGTCATTTAGGTCATGTTTCTGTTAGTAATATTTCAGAATGCAGTGGTTGTAAGTTTGCCAAAATGTCGGCTTTGCCTTTTAATAGAAGTACTTTTGTTTCTACTGCTCCGTTTCAGCTCGTTCATACCGACTTATGGGGTCCTTCCCCGGTGGTAACTAAAGGTGGTTTTGTTTATTATGTTGCATTTGTGGATGATTTCAGTCGGTATACATGGGTTTACTTAATGACGCACAAATCTGATTTCTACCAAATTTATCGTAGTTTTCATGCCATGGTTCAAACCCAATTTTCTACGTCCATTAAGGTTCTTCGGTCTGATTTGGGTGGCGAATATTCTCTCTCTGAGTTTCTTGCATTCTTAGATACCCATGGGACTATCCATCAGACTTCCTGTACTGACACTCCTTCCCAAAATGGTAGAGCCGAAAGAAAGCATCGTCACCTTCTTGACACTGCTCGGTCTCTACTTCTGTCAGCCTCTGTACCCTCTGGTTATTGGGGCGAAGCCGTCCTCACGACAGCCTATCTTTTAAATCGAATGCCCACTCCTCTTCTCTCTGGTATCTCTCCTTATGAGCGACTTTATGGTCAGGTTCCTAACTACTCTCTCCTTCGCGTGTTTGGTTGCACCTGTTTTATTCTTCTTCCTAAAAAGGATCGCACTAAGCTCAGCGCCCGGTGTGTCTTAGGTGTTTTCTTGGGATATGGCATTACTCAGAAAGGGTATCGGTGTTATGATCCTGTGACTAAAAAGATATATGTGTCTCGACATGTCATCTTTTTAGAGCGTCTCCCATATTTTACCCTTCCTCCCAAAACTGCTCCTGTCGCCAAAGAGGATTTGATTCATATTGACCCATTTCCTCATGATGTGCCAACAGAAGAATATACCTCTACTCTTGAGGTGTCTGATGTTTCTGCACATTCCCCTGCTTCTCCTCATCATGCTCCACTCACTCCATTTGCCAAGGTATACACTCGTCGTCCAACTACTCCAGTTGCTCCCCAATCTGCCTCAGAGGATCCTGATCCGCCCACTCGCCGATATCCACTTCGTGAAAATCGCCAACCTCCGGTAAAATATGGCTTTACTAATACTTGTTTCTCATCTTCTTATCAATCTTTTCTTTCTCGGATTCACACTTACTTTGAGCCTAGGTCTTATAAAGAAGCTTGTAATGATCCTAATTGGGTGGATGCCATGCAAGCTGAACTTACTGCTCTTGCTCAAAATCATACTTGGGAGTTTGTTCCGCTGCCAGATGGTAAAAATCTTATTGGCTGCAAATGGGTCTATAAAGTCAAGACTCATTCTGATGGTTCTTTGGAGCGATATAAAGCCCGCTTAGTCGCCAAAGGCTTTTCTCAGGAGTATGGTATTGATTATGAGGAGACTTTTGCTCCCGTTGCAAAAATGACTACTGTTCGCACATTGATCTCTGTCGCTGCTGCGAATCAGTGGCCTCTCTCTCAGTTGGATGTGAAAAATGCCTTTCTCAATGGCTATCTTTCTGAAGAGGTTTATATGCGGCCTCCCCCTGGAGTCTCTCATCCCTCTGGTGTTGTTTGCCGTTTGCGTCGTGCTCTCTATGGCCTGAAACAGTCTCCTCGCGCTTGGTATGCGCGATTCCAGGATGTTGTTCTTCAAATTGGCTTTCAGCCAAGTATGCATGACTCGGCTCTCTTTATTCGCCACACCTCTCACGGTCTGGTTCTTCTCTTGCTATATGTTGATGATATGATCATCACTGGTTCTGATTCTGCTGCTATTAGTGACGTGAAACATCATCTCTTTCGTGAGTTTGAGATGAAAGATTTGGGCCCTCTTCGGTATTTTCTTGGTATTGAAGTTGCTTCCTCTCCTGAAGGGTATCTTTTGGGACAATCTAAGTATGCTAGTGACATTCTTCACCGTGCCCACCTCACTGATGCCAAAACTGTTGACACTCCTCTTGAACTTCATGCTAAGTTTTCTGCTTCTAATGGTGTTCCACTTGCGGATCCTACGGAGTATCGTGAATTGGTAGGTTGCTTGGTTTATCTCACTGTAACTCGGCCAGATATTACCTATGCTGTCCATATTGTTAGTCAGTTTGTCTCTGCTCCTCGGACTACACATTGGGCCGCTCTATTGCGCATTCTGCGTTATATTCGTGGTACTCTCCATCAGTGTCTTCTGATTTCTTCTGCATCTAATCTGACTCTCCGTGCTTACGCTGATGCTGATTGGGCTGGGGATGTTAGTGACCGCAAATCTACCTCTGGCCTCTGTGTTTTTTTGGGCGATACTCTCATTTCTTGGAAAAGCAAAAAACAGTCTGTTGTTGCTCGCTCCACCGCTGAAGCTGAATATCGTGCTATGGCTCATGCTACCTCTGAAATCGTGTGGTTACGATGGCTTATATCGGATATGGGTGTCTCTGTTTCTTCTCCCACACCTCTCTACTGTGACAACAAGAGTGCTATTCAGATTGCCCACAACTCGGTCTTCCATGAGCGCACGAAGCATATTGAGATCGATTGTCATTTTGTTCGTCAGCATCTTCAGTCCGCCACTATTTCCTTACCATTCGTCTCTTCCACGCTGCTGTTGGCCGACTTCTTCACGAAGACCCACACTGCTGCTCGTTTCCGTTTTCTCCTTGACAAACTCTCGATGCTGTTTGCTCACGCATCTTGAGTTTGAGGGGGGGTGTGAATGTATCTCATTGTATCTTCAATGTATCTCTTTGATTTATTGTAATCTCCAATTTTAGGTAGTGTATCGTGATCGTATCATATCACGATTGTATCCCGGAATCTTCTTTCCTTTTTAGTCGTAGTATATCACCTATTTAAACCATGTAATACCGTAGTTCAATATATTGAGATTACCAGTTATCTTCTTCTTCTTTGTTCTGTATCAGCATCTCCCTCCAATAAGTCAAGATCTTTAATTTCCGCTATAATTTCATGTTCTGAAATTTCAACTCCCTTCAATTCTAAGAGCTTCATAATATTATAGCTCTCCCTTCCATGAAATTTTACACCACAGCGAACACCCATCTTCATGTTTTCCCTAGCTTCCTTGATTAAATTCGAATTCCTCCTACGAATGTTGCTACTAACCTCCTCTTGAATCGAATGAGTGGGTCCATTGATACTTCCATTGGAATTACATTTCTTTGATCCCATCCTAGAAATGTTCCTTATGATGTCCCGGCTAACCGTCCTAGAAAACGTCGCTGTTTTCAATGGATTTTTGCTCCATAAGGATTTCCTGCGATTATCTTTCTTGGTCTTGTGAGACTTCTTATGGCGCATGTGCTCGACATACTTAATAAGAGGTTGGTTAGAGACAAGATCCCAGTTATCGTAATCAGAACCCCCTGAAATCATCCTTGCTTTTGAAATCGAATCCTCCGAATTGACATCAAATACCTTCTCATGACATCTCGTCTTCTCCACTGGCTCAACATCATGGGCCTCGTAAAAAAGAGATTCAAGGCCCATAGATTCCTCCACAAATGATTCCAAACCTTGAGTGCACTTTATGCTAATGACATTAGGGGAGCTTAAACATTCACTTTTAAGCTCCTATCAGTATCCAACTTTTTTACCTGCTTTTGTGCGGAGTATTCCTTTAAGTGTTTATTCTTCTTCAGACTTATTCTAAAGAAAATGGCACATATCAACTATAGAGGCAAAGCAATAAAAAAAGATGGGCATGATACTGGTAAATCATCCTAATAATACTTTTCGAACACGTCGAGATGTACACATCGGTGTCTCGGGTTAATTTTGACGTCATCAGATATCAGGACGATTTTTAGAATGGTTTTTGGATCAATGTTTGCCTTCGTGCTGGCAATTTTTCTTTTCCACACTACAGGATATTCATCTATTCAAATTTCTTCATCCAGGTTTCTTATATTTTAGCTAGAACAAATTCTGAAGGATTATGCTTTAGTGGTTTGCTCTGTTGCTCTCAATTTTAACCTGCTTCTTTATGGGGAGAGTTTATTCTTCACTGACAGTGTTATGCATTCTGCTCTTTAGGAAAAATGGATTTGCTTTGGAAGAGGATTCTCATGCTCCACCCGGGCATCGTTTTAAACTGAAAGCTGTTCCCTTCAGTAAAAACATTACTTTTGGAGTTGCAGGTACTTATTTGAAAATACCATGTCAGTTAACTTGGCTTTCAAGAGAGAAGGATACGCAGGCTAGAGATTGAACTTCAGTGATCTTTAGACCAAGTCAAGCTCAAGCTTCAATGCTCTTTTGCATACGCAGAATTCTATTTGCATGGAATGCGTAGGGTTCATAAATGCATTCATTTTTCTTGTACAGATGTGAAGGATCTCATTTCCATTCTTGCTGATAGCCAAGGGGAGTGCTCAATGATTAGTAGCTACAAAATGGATACTTCCGACTCAGTTTGCCCGCCAAGAGTTCGGGCAATGCTAGCATCACGTGCCTGCAGATCATCTGTTATGATTGGTGATCCGCTTGGAAGAAATGAGATGTACAAGGTACTCCCTCATGTTTATATACATATTGTTGTCTTTCATTGGCTTACAAGTTACAAGGGGCAAATGAAAATAAAATTATCTAATAGAGAGGAAAACCAACTACTACGACAATTTCCCTCCCTCGCTCTCAGACACATACATGGCCAATACATTTTGATTTTGATGATGGACAAGGTTGCAAGAAATTAATGTACTTGGGCCAAAATGAAAAACACTATGCTTCATTGTGGTGATCTCACTCTCCTTTCTTTTTCTTTTTTCTCAGCGAAGTCAGTATTGTTAGTTGTAGCTAATGAGGTTTGAACCCTGTCAAATGCATGAGGGTGCTCATCACTAGGCTACCACCCCACTTGGGATCTCACTCTCCTATTTAAAACTTGCGGATTAATATATCGATCGCTTGAATGTGGAATGGGTTTGTTGACGCTCTATTTTCTGCTGAATTTGATTCTTTCAGATCCTTGAACATCTGGTGGGTCTCAACTCTCCATGGAACTGTCCACACGGCAGACCAACAATGCGTCACTTGGTTGACTTGACAACTGTCAAACGGCTCGATGAAGATGCCAGTATTTCAGATTTATGGACAGCCTGATGATTACGCATCCAGTGCCCACCTATCTTTTTAACTTATTTTTTGTTTTTGTAAATTTGTGTCACGAACTGCCATTGAAAACCCGATGTATTAACCCAATGCAAGTATGAAATATTTGTTCAAATGTAGATTTGAGGCGCGCAAGAAGTTACAACTGATGACAAATACTTTTCAACCCTATTGCCTGGAGATGACTTAATTTTGATCAAACCAGAAGCAATTTTTTTTGCAAAGATTTGGTGCATTTGGTGGTTTTTTTCCACTTCTGTTTTTCTTATCTTTCTGGTTTGGAATGATGGTGGTCCTGAAATCGGAGGTCAAACTTGCTTAGAGATTTCATTGACACTCAATAATTGATGAAAGCTATTAGGAAGCAGTAATGGGTACGATCCGGGTATGCAGTTCCTGAAGATATAGTATTTAGGCCTTGTTGTACTAAATTGGATTATTAATTTTTTGACTTTTCAATTTTTAATGTACACGTTATTCTCCTTGCATACATCAATCCGAAAAAACCTCAAAAGATAAAAAAAAAATCAAGTTAGGAGAACGGGGCTGAAATCAAATACAAAATTTGATTTTAGAATTTAAATGAAATTATAATGTCACCAGACAAAAAAAGAGTGACACTAAATTCTGAGAAGCTGCAAACCGAAGTTGTAAAACGCCATGGGATCTTTCTACGAAAGCCTGGAATCAGACCACCTCAACGACTACCGAGATCTTCATTCCTTCCTTCAGGTAATAACCTATTATCATCATCTTCTTTCTCTTCGTTTTTAGGGTTTCACGATCCCATTGTGGGACTTGCAGAGTTCACTATGTAAAAAAGGCAAATAATAACTCCTCCTCAGCTTCTGAGAACTTAAAGAGAGATTATGCTTTTCCACTATAAATTCGTATGTATGCTTAAACCTGAAGATGAATAAGACTTCGCTTTATTTATTTTTGATTAGAAAACTTCATAGCATGATCTCATGATCTCAAGACCCAAAGGTAGAAAATTTCCTAGCGTTTCATGCTCTCTCTTTTTTCTGCTGAATCCGCCGTCATTGCAGGTCCCCTGAGCATCAGCTAGGTTTTGCCTTCTGTGCCCTTGAAAAATGGTATATTTCACTAGACGAACGAAGTCTTTTTTAAGGGTTGTTTGCTTATTAATTATCTTAATTAAGCTTTTTTTTAACTCCTAATCAACTCTATTCATTTGAGTTCAGCTTCCGCTTTCTCTACTCAAGACCGCGCAAGGGCACCCAATGGTACGATCTTTGTTATCACTCTTGCCAATTTTGTGTACATCTGCTTGGTCTCTACTTACATTCATGGAAATAGTTTGAGGATGTATATACTCTATGCTGCAGCTATCTCAGAGCATATAGATGTATATGCATATATACGTATATGTGGTACACATATACGTAAGCATATTGTTAGTGTGTGTTTGTATCCAGACAGGACCCGCGAATTTGTGTATTAAATTTGGAGAGATCGTATTGCACAGGTAATTCAGACGGGCCAGTTCTTTAACCTAGGGTGGCGAACATATGTACCAAAATGAATATTTGTACAATAGATGAATGATATGTTAATATTCACTAACTTAATAAGGTACAAGATTATACTAAAACAGCATGTTTTCGTACCCATGTAGAAGTGAGGCATTTTGATTGATGGTCAACTCTTGTTAGAACAATCTACAATTTACTTTTCTCAATTTGAAGCCCAAGTTTTTCACGTTTAAATAGACCTCTTGATTTTGTGTTTCGGCCTTGCCTTCTGAGTTCTGATTCTTCATAAAAGAACACAGAAGAAAAAGGACCAGTACTGTATCATACTTACAAAAGAAAATAGCGATGGCAGACTACATTGGTGACCTATGGTATCGATAATTGGTTACAATTTCGTTGACGTTATAAATACTAGTATATTTCTAGAGATCTTTAAAACCATAGGGGTAGCGATTGCCGATTGCCGATTGCCAATTTGCCACTTGTTCCCCCTAGGTTCCATCCCTGAAGTACAGTTCTTCGCTAGTTTCCATAGAATACTTCGTATGTGCGTGCTTCCTGTTTTTAATAAAAAGATTCATGTGAAAAATTGATGTTATTCTTTGAAATACCACTCTGAAATATTTCCTGGTATCTGTAGACTTTCTCTTCTTCGTTGCAATTTGCTAATATTATGTTTTTTTGGTGTGACAGTTGGTGGATGGAACTGAAAAATGGGGAGACCTATAATGGGGCATTTGGTTAATTGTGATACTTGGATGAACATACATCTCCGCGAAGTCATCTGTACCTCTAAGGTCGATTGTCCTTTCATGTATGCATACGTTTACTAAACCCCCACACAAATTCCCCTTTCAAATCCATGATGGGTGTGATTGAATTTGACGATATAGGATGGAGATAGATTTTGGAGAATGCCCGAGTGCTACATTCGGGGAAACACAATCAAGTATCTTCGAGTTCCTGATGAGGTATGCTTAATCTTAGTTGAGTAAACAGCAGATGTCTTATATCCTAGTATTTTTTTTTTCTTCACCTTGGTGGAAATATGATGATATAATAGAATCAAAAGGATGTGGCATATGTTAATTCGAGTTCATTTTAGTTTGTGACTTGCTCTATTAGGTTTGTGGCAGGCAGGAGCTGACTTTCTCTTTCCCTTTTTAAGTTTGGATGGGTATTATTATCACTAAAAGGCACACATGCTTGATGGATCACATGTTCACCTAATGTGTTGTTGTGCCTTGATTTTCCAGGTGATCGACAAAGTTCAGGAAGAGACTTAAGAGCCGTGCAGGTTATATTTCTTATTGTTCATGTGCTCTAATTTTGATAGCCTCTTTAATGAGAAGCCAAATATTCATTATGTTACAATGGCTTATTCTTTCTTTTCTGGGTTCCTAAATTTTGATGTTAGATTTGCAGTTCTCTTTTTTCCACGAACATGATCTGCACATTAGTCCTTGTATTGGCTTGCGATAACCAGCCATGTATCTAGTTTTGTTTGAAAATGGTTTTGTTCCCAATAGCATTAGTCCAGTAAATATGCACGTCTTCTATTTGGGGACTTATTCTTATTCTCGTGTGGTGGGCCATAATATCTATAACTTAAGTTCTCTTCGACTACTTGAATAATCACGAGGTACTGATTGGAATTTCAGATAGGAAGCCACCTGGAGTTGGGGGGCGAGGAAGAGGAAGAGGCCGTGAGGATGGCACCAGTGGGCCGCCATTGAAAGGCATAGGCCGCGGCCTAGATGATAGAGGTGCTAAAGGTACAGATGGAGGTCGAGGCAGGGGAGGCCCTGGTGTCCTGGTGGAAACAGAGGTAAAAACGTTCCGTTTCCGTTTTGACTTAACGGCCAATAGTTTTGAACAGCATTCTGTGGTTTCTAAAAACGAAATGCTTTCTGGTTTCTAAAAACGAAGAGGCCGTGAGGATGGCCCCAGCGTTGCTGTGTTTGAACTGGTGGCAGGTAGTAGGCGCGGGAGATGATATAGAGCTGAGGTGCTGAACAAATTCAAAGGGGGGGCTTTGCTTTGCTAGTTTTGAAGGCATTTTCCATCCCCCCAACAGAGTTGGTGACATCTGCTAAAACTTTCGCACTAAGACAATATTGAGTTGTTCAAATGATTCAGGTGTTAATCTTATGTTGAGCGAATGAAGAAAACGTATAGTGATTTGAGAAGGACCTTAGCAGTTCTTCCGTTAGCCGGCCTTTTTCCCCCGGTTATTTCTATATAGCAGAACGGAAAATTATAAGATTGGTCAGAGTCGTATGATCTCTCTCCCAGTGTGTGCCCATGTTTGCATCACCATTCTTTGATTTCTTTCTTTTTATTTTTCTTGTTTTCGCAATATGGAATTTTGTTCTTGAGATTTTCTGGTCTGGATCTTTTGTTGAAGAAATAAATCGGGTTAAAATGGAAGAAGTTGAAAAACTAATTTGAAGACCTACTGTTCAGAAACCAAAAAAGCGAATGCCCCCAGCAAAAATTGTCCCGGTTAAGAGAAGAGACGAAATTTAGTGTCTTGAAAAACTGTTTCTGAAACAAATCCCAGGAGTATTTAACAATTTTTCAGGGGAAAAAAAAAACTATATAGTTTTAAATGTTCTTTAAAATGAGTTTTCATTACAAATATGAAAATGCAAAGTATACAGAAAAAACGGGGTGAAGGGATATTGAGATATCAAAACACATGAAATCACCCAAAATTGCTCCTCCCTATCCTCCTCTTACACCGACCATTCCATCCGCCACTAAAGAGGAAGGTGGCAGGTACGGGGTGAAGGGGTGGCGGTGGTTGCACTGAAACAAAACCACAGAGAAAAGAAACAAAACAAAACGGGACAGCAGATATATGCAGTTGAAAGAAATCGATTAATTTAAATCCAGAGACCATCCGCTATTAGATTATAAAACCTCAAACAGAATACAACCACCGAAATAGTAGATACCTCTCCAACGACAGAAGCCATTGTTAGTAACCCATTGAAAGTTCAGGCCAAAATGACACTCAGTTCGGAAACTCATGCTTTCATCAAGTCGTATGGAGAAGAAATTTTTACCCTCTTAACACAAGGCTAAAGGTATTAGTCCATTCACACCTTCAACTACAATACTCTTCATTTTCCCTCTGAAGCTCCTCCTTCCACCTTACCGGCTTCATGCTCTTCTGCTTTTGCTGGCCCTCCTGCCTTCCCTGTATCTTCCTCCTCCTCTGCCTTCGATATTTCACCCTCTACAAAACCAAAAGAATATTAGTCATTACATGAAATAAGACCACCTCCAAACAAAAAAAAACTGGGAAAATAATTTTTTTACGAAAATGGGTCAGATCAAAGCTTGTAATAATGCATGTTTGCTGGACCCAAAACGGGCCATATCATGCAAGTCACAAAGCTTAAAACCAAACTGCCAAAAGTTGTGAAAAACTTTTCCTCACAGGCCATAAGGCAAAATGTAATGGGAAAAACAGAAACCAAACCCCCGCATTTTATTCATTTCTCTGTTCTATTCTACAGTATATTCGCTAAACCTATTTAAATGAAAACTATTACTGCTATGTGTACAATTACTCAAATATCAACACCTAATAGACAACCAACTACTATAATGGCAAAAACTATTGACACTTTAGGTACAATGTTGAAGCCATCAATTTCAAAAGAATGGACTCAATTGTGTAAAATAACATCTTTGGTTTATTACACAATATGGCGTAACACCCACCATTCAACGAGGATACACTTAAAGCCGACATAGCCATTTCAAAGGTTAGACCCCAAGCCAAAACCCCTCAGAAATCAAGGCAAGGTTCTATGGATTGGGTGGTACAAAGGATGTCATGTACTAATTTCAATATGAAAGTCAAAGGTGTCTAAATGCTTAAAACTTCTATCCAGCAAGAACCATCCTCCAAGGTATAAAGATTGCCAAGACTCAACTTAAAACTAACTACAATTTTAGAATGCCCCAATGCCACAGCAAACAATAAGTGAGGAGGAACCATCAAATATTCAAATGTGTATGATATGTCAGCACACACATTTAACATTCGTAGGACATGCATTTACAGGGATCAGAACGTGTCACCGAGTGTGGCAACCAAAGTCTTTGCACACCACTAAGACCAAACAATAATGGCACAACATCTACCCTGCTAACACTTAAAACACTGGATGCATCAACAATGTACATCCCTCAACCTATGCAATGCTTGTTGTGAATACCAAAATAACAAATTGTTCTAGAGGTCAATACCATCATCACTATCGTCAAGGTCATCGCCCATGCCGCCCATGCCGCCAAATTTCTGTAGATCAGTAGATGCATCAGTAAGCAAAAATTAAAAACAAACAAGTAGAAGAAATTCCGAATCTGGGACCAAAACCTGCTATATCCTTACCGAGAAATCCATGCCTTTCATCATGTCAGCCATGCCTCCCATGCCACCCATGCCTCCCATGCCACCCATACCTCCCATGCCACCCATCATGTCACCCATGCCACCCATGCCTCCCATGCCTCCCATGCCGCCCATGCCTCCCATGCCGCCCATGCCTCCCATGCCACCCATGTCACCGAATTTCTATACAAGCATCAATAAGAAAAACATAAGCGTACACAGCTATGAGGAATTTCAATTATGAGGCCAAAAGCTGATATATATCCTTACCGAGAAATCCATTCCTCCCATATCAGGTTCGGCAGGAGCTATAAGAGAGAGAAGAAGATATCAAATTGTTAGCATGAACATTTCTAATTACAATTTTCAAATAATCAAGACATTCAATATCATGCGAATCAAATTGGGGAAATGAAAAGTAAATTGGGGAGAACAATACCGGCATCATCATCTTCATCCACCCATTTGTCCCAATCTACTTTCACATAGTGAGGTGCTTTGCCATCTCCCCTCAGTAGTTTCGTCCACCATTTCTCCTCTGCTTTCACCACAATACAAAATATACTCCTCACGCCTACATTTATTTTGCTTTCCTGCAGAGAATCAGATATACTAAAGTATCAGCCACAGGAAAAAAGAAACCAGAAAATAATTGCATCGAACTCATTGTAAAGATTTGATAGGAACCAAGGAGTAGCAGTATAAATACTGGACAAACCATTCCTCACCTCAACATTAACTTTGTCAAAAAGGTCCAATTTCACTTCATAAGGATTGTTCTCTGCACCAGCACTAGCAGTGAATGTAAAATCTCCATCAGGCCCAAGATTAACCTTAGCATCTTTTGCATCTGGCAATTGAACTGTGATAAAGACCTTGTCCAGCCTCTGAGCCCACTTAATCTCGGGATGTCGGCTGACAAGATAAACATCTTAGTACAACAGGTAACACAGACAAATTCACACGATAAAACATAAAGACCCTGTTCGTGTTTTATGTTTAGTTTCCATCTAGAAACATAATTTTTTCTGAGCTTCAGTGGGACTGCCAACACATATGCAGAGTACACTCCAGGAACTAGAAATTTAGCATGATGAGATGAAACATGTACAACCAGGCAGCCAAGGGAGGGAACAAGAAGAGAGGGCGTGGAGGAGTAGTTCATGATGTAAACAAACAACACATTGAACTGAATCAAAATCACAATCATCAACTCATAATTTTCCATCAAAATGAAAAGTTTCGTGCTATGGAATATTAAATTGTATGCTCAATTTCACCAGTTCCCTAGCCAAGAAAAAGGCATTCTGAATCTCTACAGTTATTACCCAGATACCCTATTCTACTATGCATCAAAATAGTACAGAGCATTGCGATGGAACTCCACTGGAAACTCCAGAAACCCACAAAAGATTATTCCTTCATCTTTTCAACCACTAGCCTCCTCTCCTGGCGAAAACCAGTTAAATTTCCACAAAAGAGTTTTCCTTGTGGCTCTCAGAAAACCATTTTCTATGATCTCACTAAACAAGCTAACCCAAAAAGCTGCTCTCACAACCCTGAATCGCATACATCAAAACTCGTTCTTTTGAAACAAAAACCACACACAAAATGTAACACGAGAAAAAGCATTGAAGAGTTTTTTTTTTCAACTTCATTACCATTAATAACAAGCGTTCTTCCAGAACAATTCAGCACTTCACTACAAAATAATAACGCAAATCGAACTAAAAACCATTAACAGTTACTCACAATAACTGACAGCCAAATAATGCATGAAATCAAATAAAATCAAGCCATCAAACTTTCACTCCAAGTTCACACTCGCACCTATAAAAGTACAACAGAATACCTCTATCGTCACTGAATCTATCTACCGCCAGAAACAAGTTTGCCGCTTTTCTTCTTTAAAATATTAAAACAACTAGGAAATGCACAAGAACCAAACACGCATTAACAAGTACAGGCCTATCGAAACCTAATCGCAAAAAATTAAGCAAGGAATCAGTCGAGTAATCAAGCAAATGATTAGATGGAACTGTAAAGATCGTAACACAACCGATCGGATAGCCCGAGGTTCACAATCGAGAGAGAGAGAGAGAGAGAGAGAGAGAGAGAGAGAGAGAGAGAGAGTACCTCATCTTTGTACTTGCTAGTATTGACTGTCGAAGAGGAAAGAGCAATTCCAAACCCTAGATACAGAACAGCGAGTACTAGCAGAAGGCGAGGGTCACTCGCTATGCTTTATTTATACTGCTTTTAAACCCCAGAGTAACCTACTAGGGTGTAGTCGCTCGGACGCATTTTCCCAAATTTGATACACGGAACTCGTTGACGATGACAACATCGGATGGTGAAAACAAGCCCTCCGGAGAAGGGGGTGATCTATCAGACGGTCCAGAATTATAATGTACGGATAGGGTAGGTGATGGGCCCCGTAAAGCCCGTAATGTAAACGACTTGGGTCAAAGTTGGGCCCAAGACCTGGTCTAGATATTTTTTCAGGCTAGATTAGAGTAAACTCATTTTTGTTCAAATTAATGAAAATAGCTCATTTTTATGAAGGCTTTTCCAAAGTCTCCGAACATACAAAATTGATTTAGAAATCACTTAAGTTACTTATCTTGTCTGTAAAATATTTTGAACCCTCTGATATTGGTGTAGTGGTAGTCACCCGTCAATTAAAGGCCTATATAAACATGTGGTCTCTGTTTGCCTTTCACATGAGTAGTGTTATCGGGGTATTCAGTAAAAACAATACTCCCTCGGTTTGCCATGTATGGGGAACTCAACTCTTAACGCATGTCTCCCTATCAAATTTAATTACGTTTTCAATATTATCCCTCATTCTTAACTTGTAAAAAAATAAAATAGCCATTTATGAAGGTAAATTTATGGAAATGTACCCACTTTATGTTGACTTTTCAAGTAATAATGCAAATAGTTTGAGACTCTAGATAAAAAGAGAACCAATATAAGGGAACTTTAAGCGGTTTGTGTTAAGAGTGAACTCCTCCCAGGAACTCAGGAAGGGTAGGCCCAGAAGCTGTGTTTAAAAACATTATGGGCTTATGGAATAGTAGACTCTCTCGTCATCTTCCTTGGGCTCACGTTTGGGCTATAATTTTTTTTTTCTTTTTTGGGTAAGTCGGAAATAAATTTGGGCTATGAATTGGTCTTGCGGTCTAGATGAGATTTTTTTTTTTTATCAGACGGTCTAGATGAGATTATCTTCTTTTTTTTCTTTTTCTTTTTTTTAATTGTTTCAACAGTCAAGGACTCAGGCCAGGGTGAAGAGCGAGTAGATACCTCAATTAACCCCCCTCATCAGTCTAGTTATAGGCAGACCATCACGCTGAAACTAAAAAATCCATAAAAATTACTCTCTTGTTGTTTGACACCAAGAATTGAACCTTGGTGAATTATGTGAGAAACAAAACCCACCAACTAGCCAAACTAACTCTTGGGGCTCACGTTGCTTATTAGCAAAGTGTGAATTTTGCCCCCATTACTCCCTCAATCCTATAATATTGGTTCTTTTTTCTTTTTTTAGATGTCTCAAAATCTTTGTCCACTTTCCTTTTTTAGATGTCCCAGATTAAGTCATTTCTTTTTTTTTTCTTTTTGGCTCTTCATCTCTACATTCAAATTCAAACACAAAAATGGAGGAAAAATATGTTGAGTCTAAAAAATTAATTGACGGTGAGAATAGATTAGTCGATTTAATCGACCTTATACAGAACTTGAAGGGAAAAAGATGTTACAATATGTGTGTGTGTTTACGTATCATTTTCAATTGATTTTACTGGGTTTGCTTTCTTCTTGGGTTGTTGATGCTTGAAACTGGCTGAACCGACAGAACTGAACCGAAACCGGAGGAACCGAACCGACTTCTTAAAACCGATTTCGGTTCCATGTTATCCCCAAACCGAATTTTTCCGGTTCACTAAAAAATGGGCAAGAACCGGACCGAACCAAACCAGTTTCAGCTCTAGAGGTGAACTAGTCAAGTGGAAGGAGCTTGACACATAACCGTAACACGCGTTTATGTTTATTATCCTGGCATTCTTTATTTTGCAAAGTAATTTATCAGAAGAGAACACAAGTTAATTCGTACTAGTAAACATAATTCCCATCTCTGATGTAAACAATGCATACCCACAAAATAATAGGGCCAAGCCCAAACAATGAAAATTCACTGGACTCGACAAAAGCAGTTATTGGACAGACCATGGAATTTTAGGTGATATCACCAATCAGGACGTGTATAGTCTTTCTTTCTTTTATATTTTGCCCGACAGCATACACCATTAGGGATTGGAATGGAAGTTAATTAGTAGGTTAAGAACAAACGGGGACTCCCAGTCACTTGTACTACATACCTCTTTCTTGAAAATTAAGGGTGGACAGCCTGTCTAATCTTACAGCGATGTCCGACACCAGAGATGGAGTCAGAGGGAGTTAGTAGGGGCGGTCGTCCCTGCAAGGAAAATAAAAAACCTCTAGTATTACATAGAAAAAACTAATTTTCCTATGAATTATATAGGCTCGCCCCTGCAAAGTATTTTGGATAAAACATTCGCCCCTGCGTAGTCTGACTCCGTCCCTGTCCGACACATCGACACGCAAAAAGAATTGCGATTTTTTGGACGCCAGCAGATTTATAATAATTTGACTCTCGTTTTATCTACTTTAGTAGAGTATGTTTTTATAATGCAACATAACGACAAAACGTCACATAAAATTATTGATACGTTATATAAGTACCTAGCAAAAGACAAACAAGTGAGATTCAGAGTCTATTCATCAACAAAAGGTTACTGTTTAGCATCCAATATAATATCCCAAGTATTGCTTTTCTTATTGTAACAGTTATGTTGTTCATATCTTCCATTGATTTCAGATGTAATTTTTTTTTTTTTTTGTAAGGGGCTTTATGTTCGAAACTACTCATGTACCATTAATTATTTTTTTGAGATTTTTTTCCCGAATTTAATTAGGCCCTCCGTTAGTGGATGATGGATTGATCCTGTAAAATTAATTGAGATGAATGTAAACTAATCCGAACACCTAAATTATCATTAAAAAAAATAATAATAATTGCATGAGTGGTTGGCATATTGTCTCAACTAACACGTTCTCCAATTTCTTTGAAGCAGCATGTATATATACTGTTCTTGTTCTGTGCAACTGAAATATAATATACACAACCAAACATAAACTTGGGATCCGTGCTGGGACAGGGACAGATGCTTATAATGTAAGCGTCCCGTTAATCTCTACCCGATATGTGGAAGATAATATGTATATAATGATAAATTAGTTTGAATATCAATCCAGCTTTTACAGATATAATATATACTTTCACGGATATTAAAATAATTTTCTCAGATATCTATGCATTTTCTATTTATTATCTTTTACCCTTTGGACTGAGGTCAACATTTTCCATAATGTAATACAATATTACTTTCATAGACATATTCATGTCCGCATGATTGTTGGGGGAATTGCTTTCCCTTCTTCTTTTTTCTTTCTTTTTCCCGAGGTTGCAGCTGTTTAATGGAAAAAAAAAAAATTGATTCATGTAACCGACCCCAATCGATTGGGATATAAGACTCAGTTTAGTTTGGTTTCAGGTTACGATCGACTCTACATTTTTTATTTTATTTTTAAAAAGGACAACTAGTTCTGCATGTTAAGATTGCTAACAATTCAATTATGCTAGTGACCCATAAGTATTTACACAGTGTACAAATATGTAACTGAGTCCTGGCAGGAGATTTAAATATTTACATGAAATAGTGAAGCATGCATTCTCGCAAGATCTATGACCATAGCCCGCCGCATTTACTAAAATTTACAAAAGCAGTTTTCTTGAAATCATTTTACCTAACATTACCAAGGGGTCCATAGATTGACTTCCAAAACAATAAAGGAGAAATCTCTTTCAAAAAACAAAAAAAAACAAAACGCACTCATGTTAAAGAGAAACTTTTTTATGGAGGATCCTCAGAAGAGTTGTTTACGGAAACCCCACAAGGAGTCTACCGACACCTCATCGCAATGATCTGAACCAGTCATCTTATAAGACTCGCAAAGTAATGTATGGATGCAAAAAATCAGTTTGACCCGGCATCGATAGGTATGTCAAAAATTGAATTTTGGTGAAAAAAAAAACCAAAAGTCTTGATCATTTCAGGGTCATCTTGTAAAACTCACAGAGTAATTCATGTATGCAAAAAATTAGTTTGACTCGACATCGATAGGTATGTTAAAAATTAAATTTTGGTGAAAAAAAACAAGGCTTTTCCTCTCCGTAAAAAAAGCTTTTCCTTCATGTTAAAAGAGGATCCCAATCATGTGTGATGCCTCTGTCATTGCGATTGTCTTTACGTGTTTGTATGTTTTGCCAGTGATTGAATTACAGAACGCCTGTAAGTACGTTATAATGATACATTAAAGATTCTCAGCGTATAAAATTAAGTTACATTTATGTCGTTACAAACCAAGATGGCACATCCGTGCACGGATCTTCCAAGCTCAACCAAACACATCCTTAGCCACCCACTGTCAGTGATCCCAAATTAGTTAGAAATTAATGAGAAATCTCTTTCCAAAAAAAAAAAAAAAAAAACACAACGCGCGCTCATATTAAAAGAGGATCCCAATCATGTGCGAGGGATAATCATTGATCACCCAAAAATAAAAAAAACATCATGTGAGGCCTCTTTCACTGTGATTGTGTGTATGTAGTAGCGGAGCCAGGAATCGAAGTCGAAGGTGGTTGTATTATGAAAGAAATATTGGGTTGATAATTTTTTTCAGGCCTAAATCCAGTCATTTGAGTTATTATAGGACGGTTTCGATAAATTGAAAAATTAATCTTAAGTATTGTTATTATCATATCATTCAACGAACATATGTAGTATCATACTATAGTGTACTCGAAATAAAATATGCAAATATAATCTCAAATAAGAATTTGGGGTGGGGGCGCCCTGGTCCTTATATAGGCTCTACCATTGTGTACGTGTTTGTGTGTGTTGCGACTTGCGAGTGATTTGAATTACAAAACGTCAAAAAATTACATGTATGTAGTTACAAACCAAGATGGCATCTTCATCCACGGATCTTCCAAACTCAACCAAACACATTCACCCATTGTATGTGATCCTTTATCAGTCAAAAAATTGAGTGATCCCAGAAGCTCTTGGGGATTGCTTTATTGGTTGGACCAAATTAAGAAAGCCAAGTTAGAATTTAATTTGTGCAATATTTGTTATCATGTGCAAGATGCTAAAAGCACCAACGAGCCTTGGCCTCTATAAATGTAACTCTCAATCTCACAGATAAGACGACCAAATACGTACATGTGTAATTTTTTGGATTTTTGCATGTGATATCTCTTTTGATACGAAACGTCTCTAGGGTTGCTTTCATGACTCGTTGTGGGGGCCAAGACTCGGTCGATGACTCGGTCGATATTTAGGTGACGCAGTGTGTGACGATTTTGAGTGGTTTTGGGTCGGGTGATGTATGTGGACGAGTGGTGTGCCCACGTGGTGGTAAGATTTGGCACACAAACTTCTTAGAATAGTGATACATACACACACACAACCACACACAACCACACACACACTCACATGCGGTGAGTTTGGAAAAAAAAAAAAAAGAGAAATCCAATGTCACCACTCTTCAGTATAGCCGTACTGCCACCGCCTATATAAAATATTTCTAATTTACATGAATTTATATTGAGCACAGAGACGAAGCCACGTTGGGGGGAAAATATCATTTACATCTACGGTCCGATTGGATGACGGATTAATTTTTGGGGTATTATATATGGACGGGGTATAAGATAGTAGGGAGTAATAAATATAAAAGAGTGGCCCCACAGTGATGTGACTTTATGAAGGAGAGATTAAGTAATACTTGGTTTGAATGATTTTGGTAATATGGGGGGAATAAATAATATTTGGTTTGGATGGTAGTTTAAATGGGGGTATAAGGATATAAAAAACTGTCAAAAGACCAAATTGGCCTTGTGCGTGCCCATATTACAATTCATGCGTTTGTTACTTAATCAAATACAAAACTTATTAATTTATTACCTTTGTCAACAAATAAACTATGTAACTAATTGCAAAAAAAAAAATTAAAAAAAAACTTATTATATATGACAACGGTTTTTTTTTTTAATTTGGCAAGGTATATGTTAAAATTAATTGTAATTTCCATATATAATTCATTTCTCAATTTTTTTATTATATCCCAACACCATATATACTAAATAATAAATGACATGTCTTGTAAAGTAGCAAAAATAAGTAACCAGCCTCTCCAAAAACCCAGAAAGGAATCATTGAAGGTCTTTTTCTTCTTTTGATACCGAACCAAGTAAATACTTCTACAGTTCTCAGCACCAAATAAGACCGACATAACACTTTCTAGCCAAAAAATCAACAAATGAAGTTCAAAGAAAAACAAAGCTACACAAAGCTTTGGCAGAATCATCAGCATCCTGGGGGAAGACCTAATTAGAGCATCTCTAACCCAATTTAATATCCCCCCAAATAGCCCCAATTAGAGCATCTCCAAAGTTATTCACTTTGAAAAATCACACAAATACTGGAAATCACGCAAATAGGTTTTACATGTGAATAATGGACCTGGGTATTGGGTATTGGGCCAAGAGGGAGAGGGGTATTATTTTGGGCATTTTGGTAAATTGACAGGGGGTATTAGGGGGTGTAAAATATGGACACCCCCTGGGCTGTCCATAAATAACACCCCTGCAGGGGTGATATTTAGTCCGGGTGATAAATAACACCCCTACACTTTTTGTTGTCACACCATTCCATATGTGTGTGTCGGGCATAAATAACACCCTCTATATTTATGCCCCCCTTAACACCCCATCCAAACAAGCCGCTAGAGAACAAAATACTAGCTTACAGTACAGTCGAGGTGATAGATTTGAAAAAAGCGTGAATTATGTAAACTTTATTGCTACGTATATGGAAGTGCATAAATAAAACTGCACTTTGCGTGTGATAGTGTGTTTTTAGTGTGGTTCTAGACAGGGCCGGCCCAAGGGTTTAAGATGTCCTAAGCCTGACCTAAAAAATGTGTCCTAAGAGTACAACATTTAAAAAAAAAATCAGTAACAATCACAATACGACAAAGTCAAGCTACTATAAAGTTCTATTAATCATTATATAATAACAAAAAAGTCAAAACACAAACTCTCCAAATACATATATAACGCACGATTATCACTGAAATATTACTCGTGTTGCGTTTTTAGAAGCCAAAGTATCAATTACACTTGCATAATCCACCTCTTCTACCAAGTCATTTTATCATTGCATCGAAAAATGAATTCATCGGCAAAGAAAATTCCATTATTGTGGCATAAAAAAATGAAGCTATTACACTAACAAAATGGAATCCATTGAGACAAGTTCAAAGAGTATAACACTCTTCGACATATGACATATCCATAAGTCAAATTAGTAAGAACAGTAAACCCACAACTATGAAGATTAATTTTTTTCCTCTTTCCGGATTTTGAGAGAAATTGAAGCATTCTAATTTTTCTTTAACTAATCAATCACATAATCATCCTTCAATTAACTAATCATTTTTCAATTAATTAATCATTCAATATTATTATATTTGCCGTAGGGATCAATGGATAGTGTGTGCTGTTATAGTGCAATTAAATAGAGAGGAGGAAATCAGGAAATCTTCTTTGGTTCCTCCTTTGTTCCTCGACTGTGGGTGACCATGGGCGCCGGTGATCGGATCTCCTTTTGCGGCTTAACCTTCTGGCCTTCTCCCTCTTCTCTCTCTCTTGCCTTTATCGCCAGTATGATGAGAGACAGAGAGAGTTGTATTGTATCGTTGCTTTTTGCCTTTTTTCAACATTCAGATTTTGTTTTTTTTTATTTTATCAGGTTTAGCCTTAAGACCCTTTTATAACTTATCTTTGGGCCTTTTGTTTTTTAGATTGGGCCACAATGGTTTGGGCTATTTTTTGTAACTAATAATGGAATTTTTTTTCTTTATTTGGGTAAAAAAAAATCCAAGTCTAACCCATTTGTAAAAAATGTTAGAGTGACCCAAAAATCAGCCCTTTTTTGGAGTGCCTAGGCCCAAGCCTTGTGGGCCTTGGGCCTGGGCCGGCCCTGGTTCTAGACATGGGCGGAGGGAGTAAGGTACAAGAGGGGTCTAGACCCTTTTCACTTTAATTTCTTGCAAGATTTTTGATACTTTAGAACTAAATTTTGTAATTTTGACCACGTAAAAATTTCATAAACTGCCGCAACTTGCTTAAATACACAAAATTCTCAAGTTTTTTTCTTCTTTTCGAGAGTTGATAGTATTATAAATGAGGCTATCGTTCATTATTTTTGAAATATAATAAATCACTGAGACTAATTATAAAGCAAAAATGCATGCATGTATCGCTGTATATATACGTTATATATCTAATTTTTAACCCCGCTAACTTAAGATCCTTGCTCCATCCCTTGTTCTAGACTTTTTTTATAAAATTGTATTGACAACTATTCCTATTTCGAAATCACCAATTGATCCTTGCTGCCTAACCGTCGCGCTATACCCAACGGACCTATTTACACCATGGCCTTCCACTTTCTTTTTCTTTTTTCTTTTTTTTCCTGTGTACGTCATACTATGGAATAACCAAGTTTTATTACCCTAACCCCATCTAATCACAATAAGTGTCGTATTCCTTTCTAGAAAATTTGAACCCGCAATCTCGCAGTACTAGCCAACTGTCCTGGTGTCATAGTCGTCATCTTTTGGAACCATCACGTGGAGATGATCATATTGTACTAGATTCTCTTTACATTTAATTTGGTTCTTAGTTCTTTATCATTATCAAGTGTCGTTGGCCTCTATGGTCGTGTTGCCATTGATTGGAATCATTAAAGTTTGTAATTTGCTTTTGTTTTACCACATGAGGCAAAAATCCGACAAGAAAATTCGACGGGATGTCTTCTCGTTTTCCCACTTATGAATGATTGATATCGCCTAAAGGTCCTTAAAGCTAGAAAATCTTTTTGTCGGACGTCCTCTTCTTTCTCTGAACTTGTAATTGTGTTTTTAACTTTCATGATGAAATAATGAACGAATTTTTAGAGCAAGTCTATACATATGCGTTGAAAATGCATTACCAAAGTTTAATTTTTTTGGGTCATTAATTACAGTATTTTAAAGTCAAAAAGAAAAAAAACAATATATGACTTCTTCAGTTCAGTGTTGTTTTGGTACAATTTCAAATAAAATTTAGGGAAAGCTTACAATACGTACCCTTATTTTGGTGTATATCAAAATGTTACGAATTAATTACCTCTCGTGAATAAAAAGTTACGATTTCTTTTTGTATAAGAATTATATATATATATATATATATATATAGGCCAAACTTCTTATTCACACTCCCGGATTTAAGGAAAAAATGGGGTTTTTTTGTGTTGCAAATTTTTTTTGGAAAATCCGATCCGTCCAATGTGTTCAGAAGGTGTTTTCAAGGGTCCACGCGGAAAATCTTCAAAAAAAAATACCGGGAATGGCTTGATCAAGCAGTTTTTCGCAAAAACTGTATTTATATATTTTTGCGAAACTGCTTGGATCAAGCCCTTCCCGGTGTTTTTTTTTGAAAGATTTTACGCGTTAACCCTTGAAAACACCTTCTGAACACATTGGACGGATCGGATCGTCAAAAAAAAATTTGGATAAAAAGTCCGGAAATTAAAAAGTCCGGATAGGAAGTGGAACCTATATATATATATATATATATATATATATATATATATATATATATAAAGTCATTTTCTTATCCGGTCCTCCCGGATTTAAGAAAAAACTGATTTTTTTCGTGTTGCAAATTGTTTTGGTAAAATCCGAGCCGTCCAATGTGTTCAGAAGGTGTTTTCAAGGGTCCACGCGGAAAATCTTCAAAAAAAAATACCGGGAGGTGCTTGATCCAAGCATTTTTTCGCAAAAACTGTATTTTTACAGTTTTGCGAAAAATGCTTGGATCAAGCCCTTCCCGGTATTTTTTTTTGAAGATTTTCCGCGTGGACCCTTGAAAACACCTTCTGAACACATTGGACGGCTCGGATCGTCAAAAAAAATCTCGGATCATGGAGGTCCGGAAGTCCGGATCCCGGACTAGAAGTGGACTCTATATATATATATATATATATATATTTTTTTTTTTTTTTTTTTTTTATTTTTGTATAAAAGTTACGAGACACTAAAAAATAGGTGACACAATATTTCTGAAAAATTAGGAATTTTTAATATAAAAGTTACAAAATACTAAAAAATATTACGATTATTGTGAGGTGGCACAATATATAATATACAATAGGTGCATATGGTAATGGGTGTATATTGTAGTCATAAACAAGGGAATAGGCCCATTCCTTGATCCGGCGATGATGTGGCGTGAGAGGATTAAAGTTTAAAATGTAATGTGAGGGTAATTTTGTCTTGATAAAAAGAGAAGGTGGACCTCAAACCTTTGAAATTTATACTATTGTCTTTTTTAAAAGAGGAGTGGACTAAGCCTTGCTTGATACCGGATTTAGGAAATGGAAAGGAATAAAAATAAATGATAAAGGGTAGACGTTCACCACCCAATTAGAATCGCCAACGGGTTACAGATTGTCACCACTCGAGGTGCTTAAAAAGGGATACATGGCGCCACTCAAAGGAATCCTCCTAAGAGCTACAAAAATGAAAACAATAAGTAAAAATACTTCTCACAACAGCCAAAGGCCAATTTAATTTAACTCAACTCTACTACTAATTCATTGAGGTCTTTTTTCCAAAATAAAAAATAAAAAATTCATTGAGGCATACGAATATGTGACATAAAAAGAGCGTTTAAAAAGTACTATGTAGCAGTGCACAACGACCAATAATTAATTTCTTAGCATACTCTTTCGGGAGTGTTTCAAGTTTTTTTTTTTTTTTCTGAACATGTGAAAAGCCAGCTGGCACTTACATGCAATGATGCAAGGCCCTTGAGGGTTCCAACAAAATACGTACAACCTAGACATCCAATCTAATCCACAGAGTATGACAATGAAAGTAAAAAACGGAAAATTTTAGGGGGTGTTTGGCCACCTACTTTTTTCATTTTGGTTTTCACATTTTCTACTTCTGGGTGTTTGGCACACCAAAGTGAAAACACATTCTGCGAAAATGAGTTTTTGGTTTTTGAGTTTAGAGAAGAGAAGTCAAAAATAGGTTGAGATGAGCTTTTTGATTTCTCATTTTCAACTTTTCCCATTTTGATTAACAAAAAGACCTACAGAATGTATTCTGCACATATCTCTCAAACACTATTCTTGTTTCAAAATAAATTCTGCACATTTCTCCCAAACACTCTAACCAGATTCAAAATACATTTTGACCATAATTCAAAAAGACAAAAGACTAAAAAGTTGAAAATGAAAAACTAAAAATGAGGCTCTCAAACACCCTAAAATGCCCCCAAACTTTACAACCCAGTTGCGAGGTCTCGTGCTCTATTAACATACACTGCTAAGAATTAAAAAAATTCTCGGCAAACCGAAAATTAGTCCAGTACAGTGCAAGTCAAGGGGAGAAGGAAAATTTAACCTAGATAGGTTAGGCTCTAACCTAACACATTAGAACATAGTAGATGAAATCCATCCAACACCTACCTCTAAAAAGAAACACAAAACAACATTAATTAATTAGACTGCCCGTAGACTGGTCACCACATCTTTAGTCATAATTAAAAAAATATAGTTTACTCAAATCATTTAATTTTACAATCGATTATTAATTGATTAAGTACATATATGATCTGTAATTTTAACTACCGACGTAAGAAATTCTGCATCTAGTGCATTGGACATGGAAGGAAGTGGAGTTCTTGCCGTGCATCATGTGCACAACATCGTGTGATGCGGAGATCTGGGCGTTCACAGTGAAAATACAAGGCTTAGATTTATCCAAGCAATGGACAGTTCGGATTTACATGGAGCTCGAATTAAATGCGAACCGTGCATTTTCGTAATAAACAACCGAATGCTCCGCACCACACAAGGCCGTGCGCATGGTGCCCTGCAGGAACTCCACTTCCATGAACATGAATACATGATCTGTAATTTCTTGACTGCACTTGTATAGAAAAATCAAACCAAAATATTTCAGCATGGCTCCAAATAAAGAAGAATCTCTAATTTAATATATCCAGTCCACCCATGGTTGAGGTTAATTCAACTTTCCACACGTTGTTGTAGCACGAGAGAGTCCTGCCCACCTCAAACAAATTATTTGCTGGAAGACAAAAATTATTGTAACAAAACGAGACCACTCGTCTTTGGCGGCCGGCTCAATTTGGACATCTGTTAAAACATAGCCTACACGGCAATATTGTGTACGTACTGGCCCCCTCTGGCTTTATCTCTAATGTTCCGTTAAATTGTCAACAATGTTGTGCAGAAAAATTAATCCTGCAAAAAGTGAATTGAATTGAAGTAAATGAAAACAAAATATATTTTTTCCTGTAAGTATTCAATTGACAAAGGAATTATGTAGGAAAACTAAAATTTAGTTCATTTGTCAAGAAAAATAAACTTACGGAGAACTTCTTTTATCTCGATTCAATAGCTATTTCGAATAAAAGTAATTTTAGGAGCTATATATATGGGCAAAAAATTATAGCACAATAATTTCTACCTTTGAATCATCAGGTAACTGTAAAATTAGCCCTAAAGAAAGAAAAATATCTAGTCCGGTTTCGCTTATATAAGCCAATTGACTCTTTTTTTTTGTTCTCTATTCAATTTTTTTTTCATATCTATTTGTTTCGCGCCAAATTTGTGGTAAAGACAAAAATAAACCTTTTTTTTTGCTTGAATTTATTCAAATAATTTTGAGTTTCAATCATAAGTTTTTACTTGTTTTCATTTTTCTCGTCTATACGAACAAATAATCGACAAAAAATTCACGCAAACTAACAAATGCAATAAAAAATTAAATAAAAAAATAAGCCCGCTAGCTCCCGTGAAAATTGATGGCACTTGGAACGAATTCACTATGGTAAGTGAGATTACTATTGTAACGTCCCCACAGTCTCATTAACGGAATATGTTTAAACTCATTAAAGTAAATATGAAGTGATATTTGGCCGATTCTTACCAACTTCTTTTGGTTATTTCTTTTGGTCCTTTGGTTGGCACATGATTGTCGAATCTCGGAGGTGCCAACCTAATTGGGATGTCCGTTTTTTATTGTGATTCCGTTTTCTTTCCAAGAGTCCTTTTTAATCATTGTAATATATTTTCAATGATTAATAAAATTTCTTTGCCGATAAAAAAAAAATGGTCCATTGAAAATATATGAAATTTGGAAATTATTTGCATTAGATAGGTGAAGTGTGTTCACTGAGCAACTAGGGTAACAATTCGGTATTCTTGAACTATAAACTGTGAAATTAATTGATGTTTGAGGGGATGATTTGTTGATTAAACAACGTGTAATTCAAAAATACCCAAAATACATTAGTGAAAACTCAGCCTTAATAAAAAACCTCAAGGAGGATCTTCTAATTTACCCTTTCTGCTAAGGTTAGATACGATGAAGGGAGTCAATAATTTCTTTCTCAAATTTCTTTACCACAATTTTGTGGAATTCATAAACTTAATAGTATGTCTTACAAAAATGTGTGGTGGATGGAACCGGGGGAGGTGTTGCGCAGCGTGATGTGCTGGCCTATTTCGGCGGCGCGCCGGCACCGTTCCGACGATCGGAGACGTCCACCGCGTAGAGCTCGTCGAGTTCTACAAGTGTACTAAAAATCAACTTGATCGGATATCGTTAAGTGCCTCATTGGAAAACAAATAAGTTGAAAAAAATTGTAACACATATGTCTTGAAACACTGGATGAAAACTATTGAAACCATATTTTCAACTTATTTGTGTTCCGATGAGGCATTTAACGATATCCGATCGAGTTGATTTTCGGTACACTTACCGTACTTGACGGGCGCGGTGGACGTCTCCAATTATCAGAACGGTGCCGGCGGGATGCCAAAATAGACCCTCAAAACACGCTGCGCAACACCCTTCTTTCCGTCATGGATAAAGATATTGAACGGTCACATGGCAGTGCTCGAAGATGACTGCATAACTTTCCCAGGATAAGATTAAAAAAGTTGTGAATCATTGGAGCACGGTGCTCCACGAACTTTGAGCCAGCTACGAAATGTTGAATTCAACAGCTATGTCACTGATCCCATTGGTTTACAAGAAAACAAAAGAATCCCACAAAGTAGTCACAATTAGAGTTGGCCGCCAAAGTTAGAAGCAAACTTAACACATGGTATATACTCCTACTAACATTATCATTTACATTTATGTACACCGAGTACAAAAGTTTTTCTACTTTTTCTTTCAACTATTATGAATTCTGCTAGTTCTCCACGAGGCTTTCAAATATTAACTGACATACAAACATAGTTGATTATCTTAAATTATATATATATTGAAAAATCTCAGAAGGGACTGCCGAATACTACCTCCGTCCGAAATTTTTGGTTCGTTTTTGGGTTCGTGTGCCTTTTCTAAATTAGTTATATATTTTAATCAATCTATAATGTTTTATTTATTTATTATTTTTATGATTTCGAAACTTTTGTTTAATAGATCTATCTATCTAATAAGATACTAACTAGATTTTTAAAAAATTTATACATTTGAAAATATAAGCAAATTTTTAAGGTATCTGGAATAGTAAAAGTGGACAAGAAATATGGGATGGAAATAGGTACTTGTCGTTATGACTTGGCATATCTCTCGGTAATAATGGAAATCATATTAAAGATATGAACAGAATACATTCGGTAGGTTTTTCAAAATGAGAAAAGTGGAATATGAGAAGTCAAAGCTCATGCTGCCATACTTTTCACTTCTGCTATTCAAATCACAAAAATCAAAACACATTTTGACTGAATGAATATCCTGTTTTCCAACCAAACAGCCAAAACTAAAAAATGCAAAAATGAAAACGTGAAAAATATTTTCGATTAAAATCCGAACTCCAAATGATCTGAGTCTTTTATTGTTTTCGATTAAAATCAAAGCATTTATTACCGAGATGAATGACAGGATTAGCTCACTACAGTCCCCTCAATACAAGGACCCGTACCCCGTAAGAGCATCTCCACTCTTGGACCAAATATTTCACCAAATTTAAATTTGAGTAAAAATCACCCAAAAATCCACTCCACACCTTCACCAAATCCTTCACCAAATTTGATCAACACCAAATCTTTCACCAAATTTGCAACGGCTCTATTTGTTCCATTGAAGACTTGTTTCTTGTTTCCGAAGAAGAGGAAGAAGAGGATGAAAAGGAATTGACAAAATGAAAAAAAAAAACGAAAAAAAACTGTTTTTGACAAAATGGTGGGAAAATTTTGGAGCCAAAATGACCAAAAAAAAACAGTTTTTGACAAAATTTTAACTAGTTAAAATGTGGTTTTCTATTGGAAGGGGTGATATCAAATCAAGTTTTTGACCAAATTTGAGTAAAAATTTGGTGTAGAAGTGGAGATGCTCTAAGAAGTTTACTGCGAGAACTCTCTCACTGTCCGAACGATGACCATATATCCACGTCTATTCCGCAGCCGCTGTAATAAAATTGAATTACTATGTCAAACGTGACTTCAATTATTCCACGCATTAAAGACAAGTTTTTGGGTAATGAAATTAAGAATAATAATTAGAGGGAAAATTTATTGGAGAGAGGGGCCAAAACAAAAACAGTTTTCACAACTCCATAATTTTTTTTTTGTTTTGTCTATATAGATACACTGATACACATCCTAGACTAGCTCGCTCGCTCGCTCTCTCTCTCTCTCTCTCCCCATATCTGCGGCATATTCGTAGGGCTAGTTGATTCGTCCACTGGCTCTACAGGAAACCGGATTAATTTTTGGAACGAATTTGTGTCTATCTCGACATTCCCATGTTCATTGTTGGGGAAGCTTCAAAGTCCGGTTGGCTTTCTTTTGCCTTCACGTTGTCAAGGTGAAACTATTTTTTCCCCTTTTGTGCGTGATTTTATTGTAATTAATTAGTATCAATTTTGAACTTCTGGTGTCTCTGCCATTTTGCTTTGAATTCTTGGCCTCATTTCAATTGATGGTAAAACTTTTGTTTTAATGAAATGATAAAATTAATACCCATTTCGTGTTGCAGAGTTGTCTTTTATGAAGCATTAGCTAGAAAGTACCTGGGTTTTTGTAGCTTTTATTTTCTTTTCCCTTTTTAGTTTGCTGGGACTCTCTTTCCTCCAATAATATGAGGTGAGTGATTGTTGTGTCCATGTCAGCCTTTTTGTTTTCCTTTTTTTCTATCTTGCGTTTTACACAAATAATTGTCTTTGATAGTCATCTTGTTTACTTCTAATTAAGTTCATATTTGATTAATGGTTATGTTCATGCTAGATGGTGTTTTTTTTTTTTTTTTTTTTTTTTGGGAAGTGAAAATTAATTTTTTGCGAAAGTAAAAATAAATTTTGAGAAATTAGGTGTTGTTCTTTGTTTAATTTCTGCCTAGTTTGATTCAGGGTTTATTTAATTCCTGATGGTGCTTTTATATGTTTAGGAGGAGTTTTTTTTTTTTTAACTAGCTTTAATCACATAAGAAGAAAAAGGTCATTTAACTCTACTAGATGCTTTCTGTAACCTGCTGCATATTTGGAGACTTTATCGAATGATGTTTATATTTCTTTTGATACTCCCCAGGGTATGAAGATTGGTAGAAGTGAAGCATAGAAGGTGTATTGATTCTGTGTAATTTGGCATAAGTTTGTGAAAATGTCTTCTGCCTCTTGGATAACATCCTTTTCATGTTCAAGCTCTGTGATACAATCATCAGAGGAAACAGCTGTTTCACCCATTCTTCAATGGCTCAGATTCATCTTCCTTGCACCATGTCCTCAAAGAGCTCTCCTATCTTCAATTGATATCCTCTTTTTGCTAGCCATCCTTGTGTTTGCAATTCAAAAGTTCTATTCTAGATTTGCTTCCCATGAAAACCTCGAATCCGATATAAATAAGCCTCTCGTTGGAAATTATAGGGGCGTTATTCGGACTACTTTGTTGTACAAGTTGTCTCTCATTGTAACAGTTCTATTAGCATTTGCCTATTCAGTCTTATGCATTCTGGCCTTTGGTAAAAATACCCAGTTGCCACAGAAGCTTGTTGATGGACTATTTTGGTTAGTTCAAGCACTAACTCATGTGGTGATCACGATATTAATTGTCCATGAGAAGAAATTCCAAGCTGTCACACATCCTTTGTCACTTCGAATTTATTGGGTTGCAAACTTCGTCGTCATTACATTGTTCACCATCTCCGGGGCTATTCGTGTTGTCTCTCTTGGTGAAGATGATCCTGATATGAGCCTCGATGATGTAATTTCATTCGTTAATTTTCCATTATCGATTATACTTCTCATCATTGCCATAAGAGGATCAACTGGTATAATTTCTTTGAGAAGAGAATCGGATTCAGTAATGGATGCGGAAACCAAATTGTACGAGCCCCTATTGGACAAATCGAACACAACTGGATTTGCTAATGCTTCTATCATCTCGAAAGCATTTTGGCTTTGGGTGAATCCCCTGCTGTCTAAAGGCTATAAAACTCCTCTTAAGGCCGATGATATCCCTTCCCTTTCACCACAACATAGAGCTGAAAGAATGTCTGAACTCTTTGAAAGGAATTGGCCGAAGCCTCATGAAAAATCAAAGCATCCTGTCCGAACCACATTGCTTCGATGCTTCTGGAAGGAAATAGCCTTCACAGCCTCTCTTGCTATTTTGAGGCTTTGTGTCATGTATGTAGGGCCTGTTCTCATCCAGAAATTCGTTGATTTCACCTCTGGGAAGAGGAGCTCCCCCTACGAAGGATACTACCTTGTATCTATTCTTCTCGTTGCCAAATTCGTTGAAGTTTTGACGTCACACCAATTTAACTTCAATTCTCAAAAGCTTGGGATGCTCATTCGGTGTACCCTCATTACTTCTTTGTACAAGAAGGGGCTAAGGTTGTCATGTTCAGCTAGACAAGCTCATGGGGTTGGACAAATCGTGAATTACATGGCTGTAGATGCTCAGCAGCTCTCTGATATGATGCTGCAGTTACATTCCTTATGGCTTATGCCTCTCCAAGTCACTGTGGCCTTATTTCTTCTAGCTCAATATCTTGGTGCCTCAACAATTACAGCTCTAGTTGGGGTTATTGCGGTTATGTTGTTCGTTTTGTTGGGCACTAAAAGGAATAACAGATTCCAGCACAATATTATGAAGAATCGAGATTCAAGAATGAAGGCGACGAACGAGATGCTTAATTACATGCGTGTAATCAAGTTCCAGGCATGGGAAGAACACTTCAACCGGAGGATTCTGTCTTTCCGCGAATCAGAATTCGGGTGGCTAAGCAAGTTCATGTATTCGTTATCTGGCAATATCATTGTCATGTGGAGCACCCCTGTACTTATATCTGCATTTACGTTTGGTACTGCAATCTTGCTGGGGGTTCCACTTGATGCAGCGACTGTTTTCACCACTACAACTATCTTTCGGATTCTCCAGGAACCAATAAGGTCCTTCCCCCAGTCTATGATCTCAATCTCACAAGCAATGATCTCACTCGCAAGGTTGGACAGTTATATGACAAGTAAGGAGTTGGTTGGGAAGTCAGTGGAGAGAGTTGAAGGTTGTGATGGTACGATTGCAGTGGAGGTGAAAAATGGGGCTTTTAGTTGGGATGATGAAGGTGGGGAAAAAGTGGTAAAGAACTTAAATTTGGAGATCAGAAAAGGAGAGCTTGCAGCTATTGTTGGCACTGTTGGATCGGGGAAATCTTCGCTCCTATCCGCGATTCTTGGCGAGATGCATAAAATGTCAGGGAAGGTCTGAATTTTCACCGTGAACCCATTTTAGTAGTTTTCTTTCATTCTTTTAGGTGTGAGAATTCTGAATGCTTTCTACTCCCTGTGCTGCATCTTGCTTGTCCATTTTTGGCTGTCAGTGGCATTTAATCACATGAAAATGTAGAGTATTTCCGTCGATGATTTGTTGAATTTTTTTTCTCCAAGTAAAAGATCTCAGTTGGTTCTTGTTGACACAGTTTTCTAAACCATCTAAACAAGTATAGAAAGAAAATATGGTTGTTTTGTTTACTATGTCGAAATGGGCAAACAAAGTGTGATGGATGGTGTACTACTCTATGATTCTGATGCCTGGTTTAATATGTTCACAGTTGCTTCTATTAATTTACTTATTTAGTGAAATCTTACTCAAAAGTCCAAATTTCAAAAGTGCATTTGACTTGTGAATTGTGATTATTACTTTGATTTTATAATTTCATGACTTAGCAAGTCTATGTGCTTTTACTCTAACAGGTCAAGGTTTGTGGAACCACTGCCTATGTTGCACAAACATCATGGATCCAAAATGGGACAATACAAGAAAACATCCTGTTTGGTTTACCAATGGACAGAGAGAGGTATAGGGAAGTCATTAAGGTCTGCTGCTTGGAGAAAGACTTGGAAATGATGGAGTTCGGAGACCAGACTGAAATCGGAGAGCGTGGCATTAATCTCAGTGGTGGCCAGAAGCAGCGGATACAACTCGCTAGAGCTGTTTATCAGGATTGTGATATCTATCTTCTTGATGATGTTTTCAGTGCGGTTGATGCTCACACTGGGTCTGAAATATTCAAGGTGACAATACTGTTTATAGCAGTTTATGAGATGACGATATAGTTACTTCATAGTTTAGGTATTCAGTTATGTGTTCATTGTCCAAAGCAACGTCACATTTGAAAAGACTTTCAACTTTTTTTGGAACAGAGTGAAATCTAATGTAAGATCCCAAGGTGTGGGTTACATTTTGGACATGTGTGACATGCCTTTTTATCTGCTTTGCTTTTATCCTGCTTAATTTTTGTACTTCTCTCATAAGCTGTCGAAAATACTAGGTTGGTCAGATTTTCAGTTATTAGCACCCATCTCTTTTCACTAAATTTTGAGATTGGAAAGGTACTGCTTTAGTGTGGTTATCGATTGTAAAGTTATCGATAAAAATTCAGAACCCTTTCAAATGAGTTCATTTTTAATGGTAGAATGATAGCTTAAAGTTGTGTTCGTGCTTGTTTGGCAGGAATGTGTGAGGGGTGCTCTCAAAGAGAAGACCATTCTACTTGTGACTCATCAAGTTGATTTCTTGCACAATGTTGATCTTATCTTAGTAAGACGTTTTTCGTTTTGATGCATCACGATTCATGATTCAATTTTTTTAGTTTCTGCCTGAAATAATAGCCTTACCTTTTTCCTTAAAATTTGTTTATCTGATAACCAGGTCATGCGAGATGGGATGGTGGTGCAATCGGGAAAGTACAATGATATTTTGGAATCTGGCGTGGATTTCAAAGCACTGGTTTCTGCTCATGAAACATCCATGGAGCTTGTAGAAATGGGAAATACCATGCCCAGTGAAAATTCCCCTAAATCGCAAAAACTTTCCAGAGGACTTTCTGACCATGGGGTAGTAGCAAATGGTGAAGAAAACTCGTTAGAGCGATCCAATTCAAACAGGGGAACTTCAAAGCTCATTAAAGAAGAGGAGCGAGAAACTGGTAGAGTCGGATTACATGTTTACAAACAATATTGCACTGAGGCTTCCGGCTGGTGGGGTGTAGTTATGGTTTTGATGATATCGTTACTTTGGCAAGCTTCGCTAATGATGAGTGATTATTGGTTGGCGTATGAGACTTCAGAAGAGCGTGCTATGGTGTTCAACCCCTCTCAATTCATTAGCGTCTATGGAATTATTGCAGCAGTTTCAGTAATGCTGGTAGCCATCAGAGCCTTTTCTGTTACTGCCCTTGGGCTTAAGACTGCCCAAATATTTTTCGGACAAATTCTTCACAGCATTTTGCATGCTCCTATGTCATTCTTTGACACTACACCGTCCGGAAGAGTACTAAGTCGGGTAAAAACTTTAAACACAAATATTATATGTAGAAGTATGCATATGTTTTCCTTGCACGGTATAAATGATATCATATCTCTTAATGCAGGCATCAACTGACCAGACGAACATTGATATCTTCCTTCCGTTCTTTTTGAGTATGACCATTTCCATGTACATCACTGTGGTCAGCATCATCATCATCACTTGTCAGTATGCTTGGCCGACGACATTCCTTTTAGTACCCCTGGCTTGGCTGAATATCTGGTACCGGGTATGGGCATTCATTAGCAATTGTTATTTTGTTGGGAATGCATTCTTCCTTTGACAACTAAATGATTTGTGGCATACTAGACTGCCATTTCACCTACTATACGGAAATTTGTTTGAATCATTGATCTTTTCTAATACACACAGAAATTAGTCGAGACTACCAAAGTGCGAACACTTTCTTGGTAATACCTTGAAATTTAAAAGAATATTGGGATTGAACTTTGGCATTCTGGATTTCCAATGGATTGCACAATCATGTTACTTGGTTGTTACTCAATAAATGTAACATTTGTGTTGCTTCCGGTTTCAGGGATACTATCTCGCTACATCTCGCGAATTAACTCGACTTGATTCCATTACCAAAGCGCCTGTTATTCATCACTTCTCAGAAAGTATTTCTGGTGTTATGACCATCCGGTGTTTCAGGAAGCAGGGAATGTTTTCCCAGGAGAATGTTAACAGAGTGAATGCAAATGTGCGTATGGATTTCCACAACAATGCATCCAATGAATGGTTGGGCTTCCGTTTGGAACTCATTGGAAGCTCTTTTCTCTGCATTTCTGCAATGTTCTTGATCTTGTTGCCTAGCAGCATCATAAGGCCAGGTAGACTGTCTTCTAAAATGTTTGGTGGTTTGTTGGGATGTAATCATTCAATCCATAGTCTAACTACTAGACGAAGTATCTACTCTTGGGATCTTGAATTGGTGGTGGTCAAGGAAGAAGGAAAGGGAAAACGAAGTGACCGAAGCTAGTTTACACATCCACCATTTTTTCCCCTTTCATTTCCTCCCCATTGACAAATCCAGGATCTGAATATAGCATGAGAAATAGATTTTATCCAAATACTTTCATGATCAGTAACTGAAAATGGTTTTGTTTGTTTTCTGGTGATATTACTTTCATAATCAGTAGCATGAGAAATAGAACTCTTGACACTAGATCATGAGTAAGAAGAGTACATAGTTCTTGTTGGCATTAATTTCAACATTTAAGTATTCCAATGGCTTCTGATTTTTGCATGACATGGCAAGCAGCATAGATCATGTGATTGATGTGAGCCCATCAGAATGGGTTTGAGATAAAAGTAGCAAATGAGTTCTGTGTCAGCATAAGATCTTTACTGTGGCGTGCTGTTAAAAAAAGAGGCATGGATAGCTTGTAATTGGGTCACACTTGCTGTTAGTGAGTTGGCTTCATTGTCTTTTTGTCTTTCTTACAAGCTTAGCCGATAGATAAATGCGGTAAACTAACTTCACTGTATCGAACAGAGAATGTTGGATTAACTCTCTCGTATGGCTTGTCCCTTAATGGCACACTATTCTGGGCCATATATATGAGCTGCTTTGTGGAAAATAGAATGGTTTCTGTTGAAAGGGTAAAACAGTTCGCAAATATTCCATCAGAAGCTGAATGGGAGAAAAAAGATTGTCTTCCCCCTCCAAATTGGCCTACCCATGGAAATGTTGAGCTAAAGGATTTGCAGGTAATTGCCTTGGCTTCATCTTTGGACTCACCTTTATATTTTTATTCCAAAGAATTTACTTGTTAATCGTAAACAGAGTGTTAGAGTTTGTCCCACATTGGTTAATTATACCTCTAAAGCTAGTATATGAGCCTGTGCGGCCTCTCCACTCATTGCCAATTGGTTTTGAGTTGGATGCTTTAACATTGTATCAGAGCTAGGCTTCCGGAGGATTTTGGACGAGACTCTGTCATTGATGGTTGGTTCCCCATTTATTTGTTGTTGATGGTTAATCGTTTGTTTACCTCACCATGTGTGAGAATAGGGGTCGCATGTGCGGGGGAGTGTTAGAGTTTGTCCTACATTGGTTAATTATAACCTCCAAAGCTAGTATATGAACTTGAGTGGCCTCTCCACCCATTGCCAATTGGTTTTGAGTTGGATGCTTTTAACACAGAGATTCTGTGGCTAAACTATTTTTGTGAAGTAATGGAACTAATTTTCACAAGATTACCGGGGGTTTTGGACAATTGGACCTTTTGGTATCTACTAGATATGATCTGCAATGTACATAAGCCACTATGCCTGCCTTGATGCATTTGTTTGTTTTTTTCCAAAATTTACAGCTCTTTTGGCTAGTGAGAAAAAAATTATTTTCTTTCCTAATTGTCAATGAGCTTGGTATCTTTATTAGTATGCATCAGTTGAAACATTTTCTGATCAAGATACTTCTCTGGGAAATGGTGAACAGGTCAGGTACCGCCCAAACACTCCTCTGGTTCTTAAAGGCATTACACTCGACATTCTAGGGGGAGAGAAGATTGGTGTAGTTGGGCGAACAGGGAGTGGAAAGTCAACTCTAATCCAGGTTTTCTTTAGGCTAGTGGAGCCTTCGGGAGGGAGGATAGTCATTGATGGCATTGACATTTCCACGATCGGGCTTCATGATCTTAGATCTCGCTTCGGGATCATTCCTCAGGAGCCTGTCCTTTTTGAAGGAACTGTGAGAAGCAACATTGATCCAACTGGGCTGTATTCCGATGAAGAGATATGGAAGGTAAATGTGCTATTCTGGTTTCCTCCACTAAACCATGTTTGGATTTAGCAATCAAAAGATAAAATCTTTCATCTGAGTTTCAAATGTGCATTCATGTCAACACTCAAAGTTTGAGCTTTGATTAGGATGTCTAATCATTTATTCTTTTGCAGAGCCTCGAGCGTTGTCAACTAAAAGATGTGGTTGCTGCAAAACCTGGTAAACTTGATTCTTCAGGTAATTTTTCCTTCTCTCCACCTAAACTTGCTTCACTTAGAGCCTGTTTGTTTACCTGGAATTGAGCATCAGATTGGACTAGAACTCCGAGAGGACCACATTCCTACGTTTGTTTGAAACTTTTGAGGGCAAGATAAATATCCGTCAGTGATCCCAGAAAAACATGGGGTGATATGGAATGCATTGGTGAATGTGGTATTATTTCTCTACCTAAACTTGCTTCACTTAGAGCCTGTTTGTTTGCCTGGAATTGAGCATCGGATTGGACTATAACTTTGAGAGGGCCACATTCCTACGTTTGTTTTGAAACTTTTGAGGGCAAGATTAATATCTGTCAGTTATGAAGTGATCCCAGAAAAACATGGGATATGTAATGCATCGGTTAATCTGTTATTATTTTTCTCTGTTGGTATATCTTCGTTCACTGGTAGTCCATTCACAAAGGGGCCCTTAAGTTATCTTAGTGAGCAAAGGTTAATATTTACTTCCTTTTTTTACCTTCTTAGTTGTTGATAATGGAGACAATTGGAGCGTGGGACAGAGGCAACTTCTGTGTTTGGGAAGAGTAATGCTAAAGCGCAGCCGGATTTTGTTTATGGATGAGGCAACGGCTTCTGTTGATTCGCAAACTGATGCTGTAATTCAAAAAATCATCCGAGTGGATTTTGCAGCCTGCACAATCATCAGTATTGCCCACAGAATACCAACGGTCATGGACTGTGATAGGGTTTTAGTTATAGATGCAGGTGAGTGCTCCTAGTCTTTCTACTGAAGGCAAAAAAGCCAGGCTGATCATGTAGACACCTATCATCTTTCATACCACTTTCACAGCTGATGTTCCTTTCACTCTCTTTGACAGGCTGGGCGAAAGAGTTTGACAAACCATCACATTTGCTAGAGAGACCCTCACTGTTCGGGGCATTGGTTCAGGAGTACGCAAACCGCTCATCTGGAATATGAGACAACCAGAATGGTTTTCCCAAACTTGTGAATTTTCTGCTGCTAACTTTGCAGATCCTGAACATGATTCAGATGGGTTTAGCCATATCTATAACATAGGGATAAATGTAGAATCTAGATGTAATCGTCATTCGCTGTATTCCCCCTTGTAAAATTTGTGATGGTTCGCTACATGTTAAGAGCTAGTTAGTGAACCAAATTGATTTGATCATTGTACTATTCCAGCGAGCCAAGTTGCGATTCACTCTGGCTGATAAATAATCAATCATGGTCTCTTCTTAATTTGTAGAAAGAGTTTTTATCCTACTTTCTGAAGCACCAAAAGAAAAGAGAGAGTTTGTAATCTTCACAAAGTTGACCTTTTGTGATTAGATCCTTAATAATGTGCTTCCGAATGAAGGTTCGGCACTCGATGCCTATAGTTACAATCCACAATCCTAAATTGAAACGAGGAAGGCTATGTTTTATGGGCGCTTTCGTTTTGATGTCAAGTTCAAGTCTCATAAGCTGCACTTGGATATTACCCTACACTTTGGGTTGGATGTTAGGCCCTATTTGTAACGACCCGCCACCGGCCACCGCCTTATACAATATTGTCCGCTTTGGCCATCCAAGCTCATCCCTGGATTGCTCCAGGGTGAGCACACTTAGCTGTGAAGTACAAACTAGTTTTGACGTCCGCACAGTTTTAAAAGGCATTGTGCAAGTTATGGCATATGATCTATTCTCTTATCGTAGAACTCTGTTTATTTTACTTTTCATGTATTGGATTGCTAATCCTAAGGGATTATGAATCCCTCAAGTTTTTGGATTCATCGAACCATGGGGTGGTATATTGAAACCTTTCCCATGGGTTTGAAGCTACAAAAACAATTCTGACTTCTACCTTCTAATCTATTGACGAAACTGCCCTCATTGCATACATAACGTTTAAAACAAAAAAACAACTGAAACCCACCACTCCATCCTATTCTCTAGTGAGAAGATGCGGGAGAGAAAATTGGTGATCTATTTTTTCTGGACTCGCTCGCACAAATCGAAACTCATAATTTTCTAACATGCGTCAGTTACATGAAGAGTACGCCAGTAAAATTTGGCGGTAATTTGGAGGGAAGCGCTATATTAGAATAAATCTTCAAGTCTAGGGTTAAGCGAATTGTGCAAAGGCTTTTAATTCAGAATATATAATGGCCCTGTTCGTTTCCCAGTTTAGTTTTAGTTTTGATGACATCATCATTTCCCTCATTTCTCTCTCTATCTCTCTCCACTCATTACACCTGATGTCATCATCAAAACTAAACTAAACTATCTAACCAAACACAACCATTAAAATTTGGCGCTATATTAGAATACACCAGGAACCAAAGTGAAATTTACATAAACTCCTCTCAGGGTTGCAAAATGTTATTTCCATTTTCCAATTGGGCCGTCGTTTTGATAGAAGACACAACAAGAGTGAAGAGCCTTCTTCTACCTTAAACCCTAACCCCCAAAGTGACACCCCCTTTTTCTCTGTTCTAGAGAGAGAGAGAGAGAGAGAGAGAGAGAGATGGGGAGGTCGCGAAGGAAGTACAAGAAATCGAGACCGAAAGTACAAGTGGGACTACCGAGGAAGAACCCTCGCGTATTCAAACCCTCCTTCTCTATCCCTCCAAAGCTTCGTTCCATTATCGACGCCGGCGATATCAAATGGGACGACAAAGGCAGTGTCATTCAAAACTACAAGTCCTTCGGCGTCGTTTCAAACCCTAATTTTCTCGGCGTCCGATCTCGCACTTCTCACATCGTCGAAAGTGACTCTCTTCAGGTCCCTCCTCCTCAGCCTCCGCCCGACGCCGTCGTGTCCGAGTTTGAGCCGTTGGATTCCGGAAGCGATCTTGAAGAAGACGGTTAGTTCTCTCTGTCTCTCCTCTTTTCTATTGGTTTCAATGGTTTTGTATCGGAACGTAGTGTCTCGGTTTAGAGTCTTATTATGCATCGATTGCAGTTGATAAGGTGTTCGGGGATTGATAGGTTCTTTACTGAATGATGCATATTGTGAGTATAGATATTGGATTTTTCAGTGTAATGATTGGGCGTAGAACATTCCGTGTTCTAAAAGGAGGTCTGGAAGGCCGAGTACTCGCCGCCTAGGTGCTAGAAGGCCCTCGTCGACTAGCCCGACTAACCCAACTAGACCGACTATCCCGACTATGCGCCGAGTACCCAGCCCCGGAAGCTAGAAGGTGCCCGGCCTCCCTGGGAGCGCCTAGTGAGTTTTAGAACCTTGAGAACATTGGAGGTTGAAGTTGTTCTCTAATCCGCTGTCACAACCAGATATGGCAGAAGTGATAGTATGCTTGACTATTTGGTGTAGACTGTAGAGCATACCTTAAGATTCCAAATGTCTGCTTGATAGTCTTTTGACTCTTTTATTCCAATAATAGCCGCCCCTGTCAGTGTCCTCTATCACATTAATTAACCGTCCGGCAAACCCTTTGGATATGTTGGATAAATTCCACTGTAACATTGAGGGTAATTTTTAATTTTTGGGCTATATGACTTGAGTCTGGCTTTCTTTATCCCATTGGTCTGGTTATAAGAGTTTTCGAGTTTGCGGCTTCATTTGTTGCTACACTTCATTGGGCGGTGATCTGTTCTAGGGGCATAGTCATACACTTTGATTAGATATAATTTTGCCTAGTTGTTGGCAATTTCCTATATTTTACGTTTCTTATGTTTGATTTCTGGGAGATGTTCGTACGCTTTTCTTGTGTGAATAGATAACTTTCATGTTGCACTCTGGGGAAATTTTGAATGGTTGGTTGACTGACTGGATATTCATATAGACTGTCTTGATTGTATAACTTATACCGACATGAGCATGCACATGGTCCTTGTTCTTACTAACAAATTATGTCTTTTGGCTCTATGGGCTTTACCTAGACTTAAAATCAGCTCTTGGGAAGAAGCGAAGAGATGGGAAGAGTGCACCTTTGCAACCACTGACGAGCATCCAACGCCTTCACATTCGTAAACTCGTTGAAAAATATGGAGATGATTATCAGGTAAAGGAAGAGACTTTTGGTTGATAATCTATGCCTAGTTGTTGGATTTGTCGTCTCCCTTCCTCATTAACAGCTTCTTTTGCAGAGAATGTTCATGGATACAAAACTTAATAAGATGCAGCACTCTGTTGGAACATTGCAGAAACTATGCACAAGGTATCACATGTACAAGGATAAAAATCCCTTGATCGTGGGCTGTTGAGCAAGATCATGTTTCATGATGATTTATCTCAGGAGATTATAGAGTTGCTATAGGAGCACTTTCTCTTTAGGTAAACTACAAAGATACAATGATTTTCAGATATCAGGGGTGATATTCTCTGGATGATGACATGTGTTATGATCTTCTGGAGGATGCCTATTGTATTCTGTATTTGGATGTTGGATCTCGTTCTAATGTATTGATAATTTTTTCTTTCTGAATTTGCTACGAAAACGTTGTGAATTTTTTTACCGATAGGAATGTCATGAAATAATCTTTTCTCTTCTACAGTTTTGAGTGTGTAGACTATATTTACTTCTCAGATATTAGAGCACAGATTTTTTTTTGTGTTTGTCAATATAACATTCATACAACTATTGAAACGTGGTATTGTCATTCAATAAGAATGATTGAACAATCATTGAAACGTGGTATTATCATTCAATAAGAATGATTTCTGGCAGCTACTTTGATCACAACTAACTTGTCAAAGTTCTGGAAATGCTTAAGCTGAGGTGCATGTTGGAGAATGGAGAACTTGCTTCCACTAGTATATCTTGTTGGTTTGTAAGTTCCTTCTCCTTGTACCAGACATGATTAGTATGTTGGCTTTCTGTGTAATTTTGCATAATCAGCACTGAGTAACATCCAACGGCGTCAGTATTCCATTTCTTACAACGAACAAAAAAGGACAGGATTCTGAGTAACATCCAACGACAACAGTATTCCATTTCTTACAAGGAACAAAAAAGGACAGGATTTCCAAACAAGTATGTGTTCATTTCGTTCTCGTTTTTCTACTCAACTAGAAAAAGAGAGCACGATGGGATAAGTTTCCATGGCAAAAGCTATTATCATCCTGGTAAAAGTACGGCACAAACAAGCCTTATTGAATACTGCAAAACATAATCTCTAGCATAAACTTTTTTACAAGCAAGTTATTGCTAGTTCTGAACGATATTGACAACGTTCACAACACAATGTTAGCAACCACTGGAGAGAAAGATGGCGACTTCAGACGCCCATAAATGCCCTGCACTGGTACTCCCAGTGCTCTTTTACCTGCTGAATTCTCTCTACTCTCTCAGCCTGGAGCCGCTCCTCCCAATATTCAGGACAACTGAGTTGAAAAACGCATGATTAGCCATAAGAATTCCTATCCCACCAAACAGTATGTCAAGCAAGGGCGAAGATTGCAAACAGAATATACCTTCGTCTTAGTAATATATTAAGTTCGTCCAAGTGTACAGCACCTTCAAACACTCCAGCCTGAAAACAATAGAAAGAAATTGCAAAATGGAAGGCAATTTCTGGTTATTCGAGTGAAGGGCAGAAGGAGCATGTACCATGACATCAGTCATGGTGAAACCGACGTCCACATAAGATAAAATAAAAGATGCCATCTTCTATTGTTTTCAATTAGGATCATATAAAGTTTTCTGATGGAGTCCTTCAATCTCAAAATTTAAAAAATTCTATTTTTCTAACTTCTAAAGTAAACCTAACTTTATCAAATAATCTTCTATGAATATAAGTATATGTACCATACTACCATTGACTTTTCTCAAAATTAAAAAATTCTACTTGTATAACTTCGAAGTAAAGCTAACTTCATCAAATAATCTTGTATACAAAGAAGTATATGTAGCATTGACTTTTTAGTTTTTTATTTGGTCTCTATTCATCAGACGTTATCATTTACCCTTTCTTTAGTTCACTATTTCACACATCAAAGAGGGGTGTATTAAATTCACACGATTTAATAAATAAATAAGGGAAGTGCAAATGGTAAAAATGGGAGCAGAAAAATCAATTCCAAAATTTCTAGTGCCCGTATTGATTGGGACTTTGGGAGAGCTTCTAAGAATAGGCACAACAATTTAACTTACATCGCGGCAGAGAGGGCATTTCTCCTTGCAATCGGCGGCCTTTAATCCATCCACAATGGTTACTGATGCAGACTTGCAAGCACACATATAGCAGTAGATATGACCGCAGGTTAGAGCGACTGGATCAAATACTGTGTCCTGTCACAGGAAATAAATAAAATGAAAGATTCAATTGCGAATGGTAAGTCAATGGAACAGATCATGAAGCAACAAAAAATTAACAAGTGGAAAATTAAAATAAGAGGAAGTGTTGGGAAACTACTAAATTACTTTGAGGAAGAGATTCCAATTGCAATCTGGGCCACTTAATGCTATATTGTGGTAATATCATCGAACTTTAAAAAGTGACATTATTGTTACAAGATATTGTTATGACTGTATCTTTGTGATGATGCTAGAATTTGGCAAGAGTTCTATCAGAGGCAGCTCTAACCTGTAGAGAGAGGGTGGTCACTTGAACAACCCCAAAAAAATTATTTTCAAATAATATATGTAATATTTTTAATTTTATTTTAGCTTAGCCCTTCTTGAACACCCAATCCAAAAACATTTAAACATTCTACCCATAAATATTTGAACCCAACTCAAAAAAATTTGAACACCTAGCCCACAAATCAATACAATATAACCAACCCAATTAAAGTCCATAGACGGCTCCATAGCTTCTCATAGATGGTCAATTGAACACCCTCAAACCTTTGTGTTTTTTTTATATTAAATGTAGTAATTTTATTTTGGGGTTCATTTGAACACTTAATCCTATACAATGAATCCCCATCAATGCAGATGACTCACAATTGAATACCTAATATATTAGCTCAAAACAAAATACACATTCTTATTGACAAAATAGAAAAATATATAGAGAAAAAATATCTATTGGTATCAATATTGTCCTCTGACATCTCTCTAAACAACATCCAACTCTATATCTCAAAAAAACTAGAGCATATGTCCAAAAAGATCAATGTGAACCTATTTGTCACACAATTTTCTACAATAATTACTGGTGTATTTATTTGGTCGCACCGGTAAAAATTTGTGTATATATCACTAATTCATAGAGCTAATAGAGATAAGATAAATATTGAACACCCGTTAAAAATTCATGGAGCTGCCACTGAGTTTTATTGTGCAGTTGTAGCTCTTCCTAATTCTTGGCAAGTGTTGACAAAATCATTCATTTGTAATTGCCTAGTTGGGTAAACAATCACTTACAGAGCTTCATGCACTATATAGGAAATGCCCTACAGGATCCCAGATCAAACTTTAAAGTCATTTTCCCGTAAGCAATTTAAAATTAGAAACAAGTAAAGTTAGTTATATTGGTTATGTTAAATGCGCATGGATGTAAGAACTTTGAAGTACACAGGCGAAAGTGTGAGAAGTTCAATAGCTAGAAAACAAGAAGTACTAGCCCCTACTCCCTAGAAAGAGTAGAAAATCTTGGTGGGAAGATTATTAGAATTTCAATATCTTGAAAAGCCACTGGATACAGGACCAAACATGTATCAGAGCAAGGTTAGGAATTAGAGCAAGAGTTGCATCGGTTGAAGAAACATAACTAGGGAACTGGGCAAGTCGATACAATATTTTTTGAGTATGCCTTGGGGAACTTGATTATCTTGAACGTTGGTGAACAGAAATTCCATATATTCGTCGGATCATGTGTTCTCTTCAGTTTTTTGTGTGCAAAATTTAAAATGAAAATTTAAAAGACTTACCAGGCATACAGAACAAGTCAAGTCAATATCAAGCTTGATGGAATCAAAGAGCTCACAAAAGAGCGATGCTTTGCCCTCATTGATAACAAGGGAACATCCATCAAACAATGCAGAGGCCTTCCGTTGTTCGGGCTTTGTTTCCCTCAAGTTTATGTGGAAAGCCATTAGCTCACATAGCCATGGTGACTGAAGGATCTCAAGGTGCATACTTTGGGCTTGTGATTTGAAAGCTTGTCCTTGTTTCGAGTAATGAATCTGAAGTCAAAATGAATACTGTAAGTTCATGCATAACCAAATAGCGGTCATATATCAATTAATACACAATTCAATAATGGTATCAGAGGTTCAAAATCCGTATCTGTTACACAACGGCCTGTACGACACATACCATCCAATATTTAAAACCCTGAACATAAGACCCATCTTGATTGTGCAAAAAAATTGGGGGATAGACATACTTTGTCGTACTTCTTCAGTATTTTGCGCATTGCAATGGCATTGAAAATTGCATACGTCACGAGGTCCCTGCATTCCTGGATTAAGGCAACATGGTTACCATGTAGCTTGTCTTTGAACCAAATGAAGCACTTGCGGAATCCTGAAGCCAGATGTAGGTCAAGCAATTTCTGTGCTCTCTCATTGAAGGTACCAACAACTGCAGACATTTCATTGAGCAAGGATGGGAAAAAGGTTCCATCGCAAACTGAAAAGTAGAGATAAGTTAGAGCGCGGTCACAACTTCTAATCAATCTTTTTCTTTCGCAGCTTATAACATAAAATTTCCTTGTCTGCCTATATCAGTAATTTCGTAAAAAAAAAAAAATTTACAACTGGATGTCCAGGCCAGCTTACATGCACCTCGACTAATTCCGGGGTCCTAGCCCCCAGTGGCCCCAATAGTTTGCTGGCAAGGGAAATCGAACCTGAGACCTTAGATGAGAGCAAAGTCCTAAGTCCCAATTAGATTAAGTTGATTAGTTGAACACAATCCAGTGATACCATTTGCTAATATGGATAATAATTGAGAAGAGCATCTCGAGGTTAAAATCCCCTAAAACCAACTCCAGTCCTTGACTCAAACCTATATAATATTCAGCTTTCCCCGAGTTTTAGCTCAAACTTTATAAAAACTATTTTCTCCTCTCAAATTTATAACTATGTTCATTGAACCATTTGCTCAAGATTATCTTAGATTTGGGTCATTAGTTTTGTTTCATATCAAATGAAACTTTTACTGGGTTTATTAATTTTGAGTACGAATATGGGTAAGGCCTGAAGATGCTCCAAAGAATCGAAAAGATGAAAAAGAAAACAAGAAATGGGGGAACATGGAGTCCTAATGTAATTAAAAAGAACAATGATAGGTACACACCATTTCAACCACTCCCCACCACACCCTCTCTCACATGTGTGGTGGGGCCCACTGGGACCCACCGGGTGAGCCCCACCACATATGTGAGAGAGGGTGTGGTGGAGAGGGTGTGTACCTATCATTTTTGAATTAAAAACCCACAATTCAAATCCATGACAAAAAATAAAATGCTTTAGAAGCAAATTCAAGAGATACGGATCTGAACAAAAATGTGTCCGCAGATATCACAGCCGTTTAATGCGTGCGGCCCACATCCTCATCTCCAACCGCATCCGACGGCTGCATCTGGGACTGGACATCTATATCGTGATCTAATGCAAATAGACATTCATATACATAAATAATCATAGATATATACGTATTTAGAGAGAGATTAATTTGGGTGGGGGTACCGGGGCAATGGTGGGGGCAATTGGCGGAGATTTGATGGGGATGAAGGCCGTGATCGAGGGAATGAAGGTCGTCTGTCCTACATTTCTTCAATATCTTCTTGAGCTTCTTGAATCCAACCTCTGGTAATTCTTTCTTCTGATTCTGTTCTTGCATGTACTCCTCGTATTTCTTGCAAAACTTCATCGTCTTTTTCTTTCTCCCGCAATTCCCAAAACAATCAATCAATCAATCAATCGTCACAATTAATACCGATGGCGAAACCAATACACCAATCTCTGATAACGATTCCTACGGTGATGATCACTATGAGCCTGCTTTCTCTCTCTGTTCCTGCGTTACATATACAACGGTGCTGGTTCAAGCTGTGACGTGAATAAAGGATCACGGACCGGCCGACTCCTTCTTTATTAGTATATGGGAAATGCTTACATCAGTTAAGCTAAAAAAAAAATTAAAAAAATACACTTGTTAGCTCCCCTGGTACGTTAAGTGTATTTTAAATGAGAAAATATTTTTTACACCGGCGGTATAAATTAAAGTTTCCTCCAAATCGATTGCATTATAACGCGTGTTCGTATTACACCGCAATTTCCTCCAAATCGATTGCATTATGACATGTTTTTGTGCACTTTCCTCCAAATCGATTGCATCACATGTCATAATGCAATCGATTTCGAAGAAATTTTGGTTTACACCGCCGGTGTAAAGAATGTTTTCTCATTTTAAAGTAAAGTGAGACTCAAAAAGTGTACTTCTTTATACCTTTAAGGTTGTAATGGTGGACCCGTGCACTCGTTAGTAAGACCCTTATTATAGTTAGGTTTTTACTTTTCTATACACTTTTACACATTTTTCTGACATTTTAATACATTATTTAAATCTTAATGATAGCTCAGTGAGTTGACTTTATAATTTTCATTTATTACGCGAGAGAAAAAGTCAATTATTCGTGACACTACTCTCGCGAAATTCTCGGGAATTTCCACTTTTGAATTTCCGTGTTAGACGTAACGAATCTTTTCCCAAGTCCTACCACGCAACCGCAACAAAAACGGACTTGGGGGTGCTCTGAAAAGTGTTGAGTACTCCTCGGCCGTTAGATTGAGTTTTGGACGATTCGGATGTATTCGGCAATTATTTTTTAATTTTGATTTTTTTTACAGATAAAAAATCAAAACACATCTGAGTTGTCCAAAACACGATCCAACGGCCGAGGGGGTGCACAGCACGGCTGTGCACATCACCCCCCATTTTCACAAAACTGTTGGAGATGTCAATAATCTGAGGAAGTTACCAAATAAGCAGTCGCCCACAGATTATGGCCAGGTGTAGATTTTAGAGTGAAAAAACGTTGAGCGGGCGAATTTATGTTAACTTGACGTTTTTTTGTTTTTTTTTGTCATTCGTCATTCCTAATCTATTACACTGGAAAGGGGGAATGAGACTCGATCCCGGGATGCAGTGTGGGGCATCCAAGAAACTCATTCACTCCGTTCTTTGTAATAATGGAATTTATCCTATATAGAATAGTTAGAGTATTCTAGTCATGTTGAATTTATGTTATAAAATGACATTGATTACTATTTCATATATATAGTTAGGGAAGGAAGATAAAAGGGGGGAAAAAAAAAAAGCAAAACGTGAAAGCTTGAAGAAATGAGAGGATAAGTACGGTGCAGCTACGAAGAAATTTCTGTCTGCTTTTTCTATTGATTCATGAAGTCATGATATATGTTGGAGTGTTTGTCTAGACTCATTTTTCTATTAGTGATCACCATTTAATAATGAGTCATTTTGAAGCACCTAATTTTAGTGGTATAGTTTTGCATAAGTGTGGCTTGGTGCTATTTTATTAATTCGGACCCATAATGGGCTACGCCAAATTTATTAGACACAAGAGGAGATCTTATCCTCATCCTATATAATATTCTAGAACATCAGGGATTGATCGATCAGTTCGGTCCAAACTAAAGCTGACCAAACCCACCTTACCCCAACCTCAAAACCGAACCAATCAATCGGTTTTTTCGGTGTATCGGTAAAATGGCCAATCTGATTGCTTCTCTATCGATACGAGTTCTACCTCTTTCTCTATCCACAAAAGAAGAACGTTTTTTTTCTCAAATGGATTTATCATCTTTCTATTACTTTTAAGAATATCTTCATCAAAATCAGACAATCAGTTATACATTTTTTGTATTTAAGTTATTTCATATGCCATAGATCGAAACGCGAAGTTAGGGTTTGTGTTTTTTGGTAAAATTTAACGTCTACTGAATGTTTATGATTCATGTGAAATCTGCCTTTAGAAATGGTGAGGATCATGTGAAATCTGTTTATAGCGTCGGTCCAAATTGAAAGCATCATGTGAATATTAACCAAAATTTCAACACTCAACCAAATCTGGCTAGATAAGGATGAGTGATTTTAATGCGTATCCACCTCCCTTTAATGTCAAAGAGACTGTTCACTTTTCGAGGGTGGGTTGGGGAGACAGTCCAATTGTATTCGCCCTGACTTTGTTCAACTTCGCGAGAATATACTGATTTCGAGTCTCACTTTGTTGGTGTTTATTTTGCCAATATCTACTAATCAAGCTCGATCGGATATCGCTATGTGCTTGATCTAAAATAAATGCAAAAATTCTGGAGTCGATAATTTTGAAGTAACGGTAATTTTTTAGATTGACCAATATTCAATGGATAAATTTTTGCAAACTCTCTTGAGAAAGAACTCTAAAAATGAATGATTCCGATAGATATTCAAAATAGATCCAAAATGAACACAATCATCGGTGGTGAACAAATCAAAAAATGAACAAAATTGTTCTCCTTTAGTACTCTGGCCTTGATTTGGCTGTAAGTTGGCCTTTTTTTTATTAATTTTTTTTCGCATTTATTAGTTTCGAATCAATTTTTTAAATAAAAACACAAAAAGGCGCCAAAAAACTACGTCTTGTTTGGTTGCCAGTTGAGTTAAGTTTTTTTTAGATAAAAGTATTAATTAGAGTTGTACATTTTTTCGTCTTTAGTTAATTTTTAAAAAATGTTAACAAACTATTTTATTTCCTGAATAGAGTTATGCCATATACATCTAAAAATATAAAAAATAAAAAATGATTTTCTTAAAAATCACTAAGAAAAAAAACGTGAATGACAGAACATTCAAAAAAATTGGAGATCAAAGCAACATCTTGAACTTGCTGTCTTTTCACGGTCAAAAAAACTTGCTGCCTTTGTAAATTGTACTAAGAAATTTTGGGTGGTGAGCGGGTGTCATGTGGCGGTACCTAAAGCACATCCTAATCGTAGAAAAATATGTTAGGCGGTCTTGATTTTAAAGAGAGAAAATGGAGAGAGAGAGAGAGGAGGAGGAAAGAGTTTGAGAGAAATCTAAGCCGCCTAAAATACTTTTGAATAGTCAAGACTTAAGAACGCGCTTGAACACCACTACGTGGTACCTGTTCGACACCCAATTTTTTTTTCTTTGGCTTCTCGTTAGGCGATAATTCGACAAAGGAGGATTGAGCCACGCTTATGTTAGCTGTTTTCCCCTTCCTTGCGTGTCACCCCTGGCGGAACCGGGGGTCCTGTAGTGAGTGAGCTCACTACATGCGTGTAGTGAGCTCTCTCGGCCGTCCGATCCGAGATCAACGGTTCGGATCGTCTTACACTTTAAAAAACACTTTTACATTAACTTTAACCCCAATTTATCCGGACCGTTGATCTCGGATTAGACGGCCGAGAGAGCTCATTACACGCATGTAGTGAGCTCACTCACTACAGGCCCCCCAATTCCACCCCCGGCGGCCGAAATTTTTTAAGAGCCTTTTGTGGCCTGAAGTAAATCCAGCCACGCAGGCACGCACGAAAAATTGCCTCTTCGATTTTCTACATATGTTTTTTTTAGGAGTATATTTTATTTGAAATACTACTCCAAAGAATCTAAGAGGCAAAATAATTATGCAGAAATATGCTAAAAAGTTTGCGAAATATAAAAGAATTATTCTTCATTCACTTTTTTTTTTATGGGGGTAAGGTAGGTGTTCCGGGCTAGCGTGTGCACCTTAGACTAATATCTATAGCCCCTCCCACAGACGTTTCACACGCTTGAGAATGAGATGATCCCAAAAGTTACTGGCAAGGGGAATTGAACTTGAGACTTGAGATGAGAGCAAACTCTTAAGTCCTAGTCTCCTAGGCGAAGATCATTTGGCAAACCCCATGTGTTTTTTAAACAATTCAATTTTATTTCATGTTTTTATATGTTTTTGAATAATCTTAATTAAATATGGAGACAAGAATTATAAACATGCAAGTTCAATAAACACAGAAGTTTATTGAAGAAATTCAAATTGATTTGTTTTTGTTGAAGATAAAAAGTGGTGTAGTTGGTGATGATGACATATTCTGTAAGGGCATCTTCAACCCACACACCTCCATTCCTCCATTTTGGAGGATCAAAATATAGTCTTATATAGAAAAAGTGAATTTGGAGGACTTCACTATTTATGTGAGTTCCAACCCACCCATCTCTATTTTATCTGTAAAAATTTCCCTCCAAAATTAACCTCCAAACTTCCCTCCAATTTACTACCAACAGACATTTTCCTCCAACTATTTCCCTCCAAAGGTAACCTACCAACTCCCTCCAATTTTTTTTCCATCTGTACGACCTCAAACATCAATCCCTCCAAAAAAAATCCCTCTGGTACTACATCAAACAGCAAATTCCCAAGTGATCTCCAACTACTTCCCTTCAATTTGTTTGTTTTGACTTGGAGAAACATGTCAATTGCACATGATCTTTTACCACCACCATCCCCTGATTATGGAGAAGAAATGGAAGAATTAGACGAGGAAGATGACTTAATGCTCCAGTTATATGCTACCAATAATACCATTTTATCTCAATTTCTTGAAGAAGATGACGAACCACGGCGGAAAGGCTCTGTTCCCGGACATATAGTGATTAATCGTGGGAGAGAAGGTGCTGCTAAAAAATTGTGGAATGACTATTTCTCTGAGAATCCGACCTATGGAGAAGAAAGATTTCGCAGACGGTTTCGGATGCATCGAAAACTATTCTTATCCATTGTTGATGCTGTAAAAAGTCACGACAATTTCTTTGTACAAAAGAAGGATGGTCTTGGTAGACTTGGATTGTCCACTTTGCAAAAAATAACAAGCGCATTTCGAATGTTGGCATATGGAGCTCCCTCTGATTCTATAGATGAAAATCTCCGAATTGGTGAGTCCACTACAATTCTATGTGTTAAAAAATTTTGTCGAGCCATTGTTGAGATTTTTGGGAAAAAGTATCTTAGGTCGCCTAATAGCAATGACATTGCAAGGTTGTTACAAATGGGTGAAGAACGAGGCTTCCCGGGGATGTTAGGGAGTGTTGATTGCATGCACTGGGATTGGAAAAATTGTCCAACTGCTTGGGCTGGACAATACACCGGGCGTAGTGGAACGCCAACTATGATACTTGAGGCAGTGGCATCTCAAGATCTTTGGATATGGCATGCATATTTTGGTTTACTGGGCTCCAATAACGATATCAATGTCTTGCATTCGTCCAATTTATTCGCCAATATCACCCAAGGTATAGCTCCACCTGCTCATTATACTATCCAAGGCATAGAGTATAATACCGGTTATTACTTAGCAGATGGCATATATCCAAAATGGTCCACCCTTATACAGAGTATTGCTGATCCCCAAGATCCAAAGAAAAAACACTTCGCAATGATGCAAGAAGCATGTCGAAAGGATGTTGAACGAGCATTTGGAACACTTCAAGCACGATTTGCAATTGTCAAAGGACCAGCTCGTTTTTGGGATAAGCTTGTCTTACACGATATAATGTCTGCGTGTATCATTATGCACAACATGATTGTTGAGGATGACGTGACGGATGCCCCACCAATGATGAATTCACTCCAGCTCCCATCCCCAATCTTGATTCGGAGGGAGATGACGCAGAACGATTCCAACAATTTCTTGCTCGGCATAAAAGGTTAAAAGACAAAGAGGCTCACTTCGCACTTAGAAATGCATTGGTTGAGCATTTGTGGGAAAGACTTGGTAATGCCCCCTTCAATTGAGATGGTTATTAACAGAAAAAAAGAGACTACGGGGAAGAGTATATTAGTGTTGATTACCTACTCTTTTTTGGCTTTTTGCATTGAACTATTTGTAATATTTGTTGGCTACTATGGTTTTTTTAGCTGGTTAATTAATGTTGATTACTATTTGTAGTTGCTACTGGAAAACAACACAATATAACACCATTGAGTTATCTGGAAACAAAAGAAATTGGAAAAAAAAGAAAAGAAAGGACAGAGCTAATCTAGTAAAATAAGACTACTTAGTGGAAAATAGGCAAAACTAACCAAACCAAAGCAAAAGACAATAGGCAGAACTTGTAGCTCTAGTAATCTGGTAAGCCAGAATATTGTGTGAAACTGAAGGCAGAAGAGTTGGTTATTTGATCAGTTCTTGCTAAAATTTCTTCTTTTTTTCCTTCGAAAGTATTCCCGATCAGTTGGGTCTTCTATGGATTTCAAGTCCATTTCCATGACTTCTCTCTCTTGACGATCACGATCGAGTTGTAATTTATTGCGTTCATTTTCAGCTTGTAACATCATGAGTTGGTGACGACTAGCTGCATCGTGATCAATTTTAGCAAGTCGTTCCTCTCTTTGCATTTCTCGTCTTTTCATACCGTCAATAATCTCTTGATTTCCTGCAACTAAGGTTTGAAGGAGACGACTCTTCTCAGCTACTTCAGTCCTCCTCATTTTTGATTTCTTTGTTCCTGTTGGACGACTAGATGAATCAACAAAATCAGCTTGAAGGTCTTCACTTGTGCTCAAATTAACAACTGATGATGGGCTTGGGGATGCATATGCTGGAGATTCCATTTGATTTCCTTGTGAACAATCATGCCCTTGTTGTTTTCGACTCTCTGGGGGAACAATTTCAAGGTATTTCTCAGCTTCCTTGAGAATAGGCCATACATGGTCAAATAGGAATCCTTTCTTCTCTTCCACATCTTGTGCAAACAGTACTCTAGCCTTGTCCATCTGCAAAACCAAAAAATAAAAGAGGAAAGAAGGGAAAGAAACATCATTGGACATAGGTAAGTGGTAAGTTGTGTCAAATGAAAAACCTAGCTATTAACCGTAGTTGCATGACAAATGGTTAAAAAATGCTTACAATATCCATCTCAGAAGCACCACTAGGATTAAGGTTTTCAACTTGCCGAACACATCCCCGGAACTTGTTGATAGCCTTTGTAATACTTGCCATACGACATTGGAGTGATTTTACGGATCGTTTCCCGTTGTTATAGCTAGGCAAATGATCGTTGTAGAAAGTAGTAATGCGCTCCCATAACTTCTCCTTCTTTTGGCTGCTACCCGTTATAGGATCTTGAGAAATTTCTAGCCATGAAGTGCATAAAATTTTATCCTCTTCGCATAAGAAAGCTTTCCCACGTTGATTAGCCCTTCCACCCAATTCTTTGCTTGAAGCATTCAGCAGGAGAAGCAATACAAGTTCTGAATGAAAATGGATTACTTCATTTGGAAGAGAAACAGATATTTGTAGAGGAAAGGGCTGATGAGTTTACATATATTTTGCATTGAATTTACAACTAACGTGGGTGAGTTATTGGTGAGAAAATTTATGATTCTCATCAACCCATTTATTTGCAGTAGTTGTTAAAATCTGTGGTAAACTCAAACATATTTATTGTATGAGTGGAGGTGAGGACATGAGAGGAATTTAACAAGTATGAATAGTGAAATGGAGGTGATCCTCCATAAATTTTTTGACCCTCCATATTTGGAGGGTGAAAAACAATCCTCCAAAATGGAGGAGAAAATGGAGGATGGGTTGGGGAGAGGTTTTCCTCCAAAATGGAGGAATGGAGGCAAATTTGGAGTTATGGAGTATGGGTTGAAGATGCCCTAAGGGAAAATAGGGAAATAGCGGCTTCCACTAGAGAAAAGGGCGTATTTGTCCGCCACTAGAGCTTGCTTGTCGTCCACGAAAGTTTGCTCGCTTTTATAGATTTCTACACCGAAAAAACTGAAGGTACGGATGAAATGTGCACAAAATGGGTTTGGAGATCCACTTTTGGGTCTTACACGAACAATTCGATCGTTCATTAATTAAAATATTTTTTCGAGGGGCCCCGCAAGAAATCAGCTCAATCGGACGTGTGTAATTGCTTGATCCAAAATCTCCTCTTTTCATTCAAATTTTTTTGAATGAAACGAAAAAATTTTGGATCAAGCACTTACACAAGTACGATTGAGCTGATGATTTCTCTCGGGGCCTCTTGAAAAATTATTGTAAGATCAATGAACGGCTCGGATTGTTTATGTGGGACCAAAAAGTGGATCCCCAAGCAGGTCTGTACTCGGGTTGGTTGGTGGATTTTCTCTTCACATAATTTGTTTAGAATTATGTCGCAAAAAAGTAGTAATTTCTTTTGAATCTTTTAGTTTCGGTGTGGATGACTTACCTTTCACCGGACTGAAAAATGAGTTAGTTGAGGTGCGTGTAAGCTGACTGAACATCTCTAACCATCAAACCAACAAAAAAAAAAGAGGAGAAAGAAAAACTAGATTTTGAGCGCTTTCGCAACCTAGTTATTTTATCTGGTTCTCTTATCTTCATCAATTTCGAATTATGGGTGTTATACGAAATCTAATTATAAATGGGTCTTGCTAATGTGTGCCCAATGGACACACAATAAGCACAAAAACAAACAAAAAAAAGCACACAGTTCAATACATTTTTTACTTTTTTCATTACATTTTCACATATTCTTATACACATTTCAATACACTTTCTCCACACATTCTCCAAACATAGTGTAACAAACATGAGAACGCGTTGACATAAGGAAGGAAAAAAGAATTATTGGTATTTATTAACCATATTCGATAGAGCGAAAATTGGATAGACTTTTTGATGTGTAATTACGAAACTCTCACTAAATGATCCTTTTTCAATAACTTCAAGAGTTGGTCGAGTGGTCCTAGCATGAAACTTACGAATTTCTTTCCATGTTAAGGTATTAATGTTCAATTCCACTTACCAGTAATTGTTAGAGCTACCTCGTCTCCATATGTAAGTGTATGAAAAGACTATACATTGAAGGACTTAGTCTGAACATTGAAGGAATTTAGTCTGAGATGGGTGCAATCTGGCTTAAAAAACTCAGTAGTATATATAAATAAAAAAAGGATACAGCCGTGTAAAAATTTAATTAAAACGTCAAATTGAAGAAAACAGGAATCTAATCATTTTCCAAACGACTCGTGCTAAAGAAAAAACATTCCCCACTATCAGATAAAGTTGATTAAAAGGGGAAAAGGCCACTTAATTTAGTGAAATGTTTACCTCATGTAATCTTCTATTTCATTTATTTACTATATTGTGAGAGATATATGACTTCAACATGATCAAGAAGAATCTCAACCAGAATGTCTCTACACAAACAATTAATGTCTACCTATTTGTCACGACCATAAAAAGTTCATAATATTTTCTTTACCAGTTACAACTTTATATGAACTAATTAAAGTTATTTGAATGGGTAGAGTTGCAAATTAAATGATGTCAATTTCCTCTTTCATTTATTTATTTACTATATTGTGAGAGATATATGACTTCAACATGATAGAGAAGAATCTCAATTGAGCTCAGGTTTTGGAAATTAAATAAATAGTCAATCTCAAGTTGACAAACAAAGTCTACCTATTTGTCACGACGATAACAAGTTAATGATATTTTATTTACCAGTTACAGCTTTATAAAAACTAAAGTTATTCGAATGGGTAGATTTGCAAATTAAACGATGTCAATTTTATCTTTATCTCAAAATGCTACCTCTTATCCAATCTGAAATAATCTTTTTTTATTCGAATTGATCATCATTTTATTCCCATGTGTATCACCTTACTTGTAGTCTTTTTCAGGCCTAGTGATATCCTACACATAAATTATTTATAAAAAAAAAAAAACACACATTTTACATACTTTTTGACTAACAAACAGTAAAAAAAAGAATATATATTGGTACCAGAAAATAAATAGTACTTTTTATCGAACCGAACGACCCTTAACAATTTACTTCCTCCGGTCCAAAATAATAGTCCACTATGAAAAGTCGTGCCATTTTTCAAATCAAAAGATTACTTTAATTCGATGCGAAAATTAAAATTTAAAAAATGATTCACGGAAGTACTTCATCTTTTGATTTGAAAAATGTTAAGAGAGAGAAAGTGAGGCTCTTAATTAGGAACGGAGGGAGTAACATCTTTCTTTCCTCGCATTTTCGTTTGCAGATAGATGGTTGGTTGTGAAGGCTGCTCATTCAAAGTTGATAATGGAATTGCTTCGGGTTCATCATCATTGCAAGATCATAAACATATCGATTTGTTTTTTACACTGCAGGCTTTTGGAAAAAAAGAAAAGGCTCAACTCCTAATTCCAACCATCAGTAGTGGAACGGCCACTATGTATTGCCATGTCTGATCAGAGAAGACATTCAAAAGTATTATCAGGATTATGATAAATTTTAGAAAAAATGATTTTGGCACTCCATATTTTGGTAATCGCACTTTAAAACTTGTCTTTTGGTATTTTATATTACACCCGGCACAATTTCCAAAGCACACTAAAAAAACAAATTTTGGAGTGCAACTATCAAAAATCATTTTCCAAATTTTATCTTGCCGGTTGGTTTTCCCATGATTAACTTGCAGCTTATTTGTTCTCAGTAACTCGTAAACGTAGTGTTGCTTTCTGTAAGGGTTGAACATCTAGATTGAAGCCGAGAAGTCCATGATAGTTCCCTCAGGCAAGACGGATTGACCTGGAAACCTCCAAGGTGTTTTGCCCAAAGGTTACATCGTAGGGACCGGTCGGCAGACATAGAATGTCTGTCTCTTGCAGATAACATCCACCGCTCGGCGTACCAAAGAGCTCGGTGGCTCCGCTGACACTTTAAAAACGTTCTATTTGATCAAGGCATAAATGAGACCTCTCGGCTAGTTTGATAGTTTGGCAAACAAGGCCAGGACCATTAAGCCACATATGGGCGATTGTGACCTGGGAGGAGTGTATGGCAAACAAGGCAAGAGAATGGGCCTATTAACCTCGGGTTGGATGGCAAAATATCCGAATATAGTGAAAGGCCCATAAAGTCGGACTAGCATTGGGTTTTAAAGTCTTAGTTTCGCAGGCTATTCTTGTACGGAGTTTTTAAAGGCCCAATGATTGATACAGATCCATCGGTCATTTTCCTGAGTTGTGGGCTTGAAGGATAGGTCAACAGTGCGGCCCAATGATTAATACAGACCCATTGGCTATTTTCCTGAGTTGTGGGCTTGAAGGAGAGGTCAAGGCCAGGACCATTAAGCCACGTATGGGCGATTGTGGCCTGGGAGGAGTGAATGGCGAACAAGGCAAGAGAATGGGCCTATTAACCTCGGGTTGGATGGCAAAATAGCCGAATATAGTGAAAGGCCCATAAAGCCGGACTAGTCGGACTAGCAATGGGTTTTAAAGTCTTAGTTTCGCAGGCTATTCTTGTACGGAGTTTTTAAAGGCCCAATAATTGATGCAGATCCATCGGTCATTTTCCTGAGTTGTGGGCTTGAAGGATAGGTCAACAGTGCGGCCCAATGATTAATACAGACCCAGTGGTTATTTTCTTGAGTTGTGGGCTTGAAGGAGAGGTCAACAGTGCAGGTATGGAATTAAAATCCAATGTGCAACCGCAAGGCTGGAGTTGCAGTGGCCGAGCCAGGATCTTGTGGGTCTCAACGAAAGGCTGGACTGGAGTTGCAGTGGCCGAGCCAGGATCTTGTGGGTCTCAACGAAAGGCTGGACTTATAATTTGTCTAAACACAAACTTATTAATGCGTAGAGCTTTTACTACTTTCTAATATAATACATATGTACAAGAGATCAAAGTGGTTTTCCTCTTTTTTTTCCCAATAAGCCGATGACGTTACACCATTGGGATACTTCAATTAGTTTCTCCAAGTAATCCTCACAGAGCACTTGTTTGAGGATTATAAAATTTCTTTTCCGAAGGATCTAATATAGTATTGCAGCATGATTTTTCGTGAGGAGGGCTCTCATCGCGACAAGTGGCAGGGAAATAATTGGTTTATTGTATAGAATTTTCAGCGAAGCATATGACATAATCATATGCATCAAAGATACTATGTTATAAGTCTTTTCTAAATTTGAAAGCCAAAAATCTTGCTTTTAATTGATTGGCTTAGCAATAAAGTTGAACTAATTTTTGAAAAAAATGAGGAGATATGGTAACCTGTTTTTTAAAAAAGAATGAGAAATATCTAGAAAGATTTAAATATATATATATAGGTTCCACTTCTCCTCCGGACTTCCGCACCTCTGTGATCCGAGCATTTTTTTGACGATCCGAACGTCCAATGTGTTCAGAAGGTGTTTTCAATGGTGCACGCGGGAAATCTCCAAAAAAAAAAAATTGGGAAGGGCTTGATCCAAACAGTTTTTCGCAAAACTGCAAATATACAGTTTTTGCAAAAAAACTGTTTGGATCAAGCCCTTCCTGGTATTTTTTTTTAAGATTTCCCGCGTAGACCCTGGAAAACACCTTTTAAACACATTGGACGGTTCGGATTTTCCAAAAACAATTTTTAAAAGTGAAAAAAATGGGATTTTCCTTCAATCCGGGAGTCCGGATAGGAAAATCCCCATATAATATATATATGGCATTCTGATTAGTTATTATAATTTTAGTATTTATGTTTGACATCGCAAACTTATTCAAAACAAATCTCAAACCTGTATATACCAAAAAAATGAGAAATTTTAAGAATTTAAAATTTTCAATATCCTCAGACATCCTTTCGATCGTCAAGTCTCCCGCTTGCAATTGCCCAGAGCAACCTCATCAATGAGATTATGAAGGACTACAAAATGTTATTCTCTCAACCAAATTGCTAACGACAGGAAGATAACTCACATGTTGTTTCGGTTATTTAATTAACTAATGTTGACTGTCCACTATCTAGGATATGTTATTGTCCATTCATTGAAGTATTCCGAATGAACTTGCTTTGTGAGGTTACTTTTTAGATATTTTGTTAAATTGCAATTTTTTTTTTTTGTAGAGGTGTTGAATGATTTATGGAATTCGACAATTTAAACTAATTGTGTGTACCTGAATTCGTCCTGTGCATAGCACGGGTTTCCTGCTAGTTGTATGTAAGCAAGGGTGGAGAGAGACTGATCAAGCGACCCCACTAAGGTGGCATTTTCCCACAGTTTATCTGTAGAAATTTTCAGAATTTTGAATATTTGCCCCATGTATGGGACATTTTCTTGCCCCTAGAGTTTGAAAAATATTATAACTACTTGCCTTTATCACATCAGATTTTTTATTCCTCTCCACGAAAAAGAGAACCAACAAATCTGGGTTTATTTTTTTTGAAGGGTGGAATGGAATCCTCTCTCCCACCTTTCCCAAGCTAACCATATATCTTCCTCACAAGGATGCAAATCTAGCTTCCCACCACCATTATGAGGTAAATGCAGATACTTAGCTACTTTTTATTTTGACATTTAAGTGTAGCTTTTTCTCGTTAGTTGTGAACGCAGTTATAGGTTACAAAGGTATATACTTAGCTACTTTTTGGTTGGCATTTTAGTGTAAGAGCAACTGCAGCAGGTTGGGCAAACCCTCCTTTCTCGGCAGAATAGAGAAGAAGAAGAAGAACATGGAGGTCCAGTAGGTTGGGTAAATCACTGTGCCCCATCCATATTTGAACAGTACCTACATAAAAATACCGTGGTACTGTTCATCGCCATCCCATATTTTATTATTTCTCTTTCTCTCTCTCTCTCTCTCTTCCTCGACAGCCACAAGCCTAGGAGCGACGATGAAGCTTCCGACGGAATCGAAACCCTAAATAGCCGGCGACCATCGACGGTAACGATTGGAAACGGTAACGATCGGAACCCTAAATCGCGTGATTCGAAGTTGTAGCTTCCGACGGGATTTCGACCGGATGTAGGCAAAGATCGACGGCGATGCAGGCGAGGATGGACGGCAATGGGACTTGATGACGACAGCGAGGTAAGGGATGATTTACAGTCGACTGTGTATTCAAATTTTTTTTGAATTAATACTAATATTTTAATTAAATTTAGGTAAAATAGATGGGTACTGATGGAGTATTGAAAGTGATGGATTAGCTAAATGCACTGTACATGAGCATTTTTGCTCTAACATTTGGGGGATCAAAATATATCCGGTTATCAAAAGAATGATATGGGGGTAAATTTGAAACAAAAATGATAGGTACACACCATCTCAACCACTCCCCACCACACCCTCTCTCACATGTGTGGTGGGGCCCACCCGGTGGGACCCAGTGGGCCCCCCACATATGTGAGAGAGGGTGTGGTGGGGAGTGGTTGAATGGGTGTGTACCTATTAGGGGTGTCCACGGATCGGATCCGGACGGATCGGATACGGATCCGATCCGATCCGCTCAGAGCGAATTATGGTTTTTAAGATCCGGAACCGAACTGAACATTCACGGATCGGTTACCGATCGGATCGGATCGGGCGGATTTGATAGATTAAAGAAGGATTATTGAGTGGATCCGATCCGGATCCGGAACCGTCAGATAAGAAATTCTCGATCCGGAACCGAACCGAACATTCACGGATGGATTAACGGATGGTTCGGATTAATCGGATTGACGGATCAGATGATCCGCTAGACAGCCCTAGTACCTATCATTGTTCAATTTGAAATTGCTGGGAATGTGGGGAGTGAAACCAGGGCCGGGCCCGGGGTAAGCCCCGCAAGCCCCCGGGCTAGGGCAACCCCCCGGGAGGGGCAACCAAAAAAAAAAAAAAATTAGTGAAGAGATATATATTATATAAAAATTACTCTGAGCTTTATCACAAAGCGAAAGCTGGCAGCGTTGGTCTGTGCACGTTCTTAGTTTCCCTAGTGGACAGGGTTCAAGTCTCAGTACTTAAAGTTTTGGACATTTGATTTTTTACCTTATTTTTAGTTGGATTTATATTGTAGATAAACTATACCTTTTACACAACTAGTACAAAAATGTTATTAGGCTTTCGTGGTTGTAGAATCCAAGTTTCAAATCTTTTGAACATCATTTAAATGTTTTTTATTCTCTCTTAGTTTATTTTTATTCTACTCCTAACTTTTCAATTTACTTACATGAAAGAAATAAAATATATAATCTTTATTGTTAAGATAGTATTCTTACAAGAGTTTTTTTGATAACTTTTCTTACAAAAGTAAAGTTGATAAAATGATTAGTTAGAGAATACACTAGAGTGGTACTTTGTTGTTAATCTGTTTACCTTATACTAGCCAACTATTTGGATTTGGTTTCCAAAACTAAGGGTGCATATTTTAAATTCACTTTAAGCCTTCAAAAAATTAGGGCTGGCCCCCCGTATTTGGTCATTTTTTCTTTGAGAGAAACAAATGTAATTTTCTTGGTTCCTCAGACTCTTAGGTCCCAACCTTTATTTTTTAGTCCAACAATGTGCAATTGGCCATTGTCCCGACATACTTGAAAAGAACTGATTATTCAGAGAACGGAAAGTGTATCCTTCTCGGATATAGTAAAAATCAAGAAGAATTTGCTTAATCATAAGGCACTATAACTAGGATTACATTTTGATTTTTATATTTTTGATGTAATTCAAACTCAAAGCACAATTTAACATTTTTTTTTATGAGTTGTATGTCTTTTTTATTTTTATGACTTACTGCTAAGTGGGAAACCAAGCCTATAGTCGGGCTTGGGCAACCCAAACATCGGGGCCGGCACTGAGTGAAACTAAAAATTGCATGTTTTAGATGCGCCTCCGTCAAAATATATCCACGAGTTAAATGCAGTTGCGTAGTAGCGTTAATATTCCGCACGGCAACCCAGTCGTGTGCCTCGTTGTCACTTTGGTTGTCAATTGTCATCTTGTCTCAGACTCTATCCAAGGAGAGAGTCCACAACATTTCTCTCACTTGATACTGTTCTCTGATTTCGACAACATGGCGACGGCGGAGAAACCGGTAATGGTGGTCGGAATCGACGACAGTGAGCAAAGCGTCTACGCACTGGAGTGGGCACTCGATCATTTCTTCACTCCTTTTGCTCCAAATTTCCCCTTAACTCTCATCATCCTTCACGCTAAGCCTTCTTCTACTTCTGCTATCGGACTTGCTGGTCCAGGTATCCACAAACAAAATCAATCACCATAATTAATTTTATGCACTGCATTTAACTCGTGAATCGGTGATTTCGATGATATTCGTTGCGGTTTAGCAGAGATTTTCAGTTTTCTTATGAACTAAATGCTGCAGGGGCCGCCGATGTTCTTCCGTACGTCGAAGCTGATCTTAAGAAGATTGCTTCCGGGGTTATAGGAAAAGCTAAGAAGATCTGTCTCAGTAAGTCGGTAATAATCTGCTTGGATTTCACTCTCATCTATCCATTAATCTATGTTTTTCCGTTTTACTTCATCTTGTTATGAAGTTTTTTTTTTTTCTTGTCTGAAGGATTAGTGGCTGCCTAATCAGTTATTTTGGATGCTGTTGCGTTAGGGATGTATAGATAGGTCCTGAATTTGTTGCGATTATAGTAACTTCTGTATTAAAACATGGGAAGGTGGATTTTATAACCAAATTTGGGGACGGATGATTAACTTCTGTTATTTTATAACCAAATTTGGGGACGGAGGAAAAATATTTTGGACCTGGAATGAACCATCTCAAATAAACTAGTGCAATAATCTTGAAGTCAAATTTATTTAGAGGGGCTAAACTTATCAGGTCGATAAATTAGGAAGGTTTCATTTATTCGGATTGGAAGTACATCACTGTAAATTTGAAGATTTGAAATGCTGGAGTCCTCAGGAGTAATTAGCATTCATGGTGCGTCCTTTCTACTGCTACTGCAATTTGTTCCCATTGCTATGGGATATGCTCAAATTAACATGGGTATTTTAGAATTCTTTGCTGTGATTTTCATTGTTAGAGGACTTTATGCCTCTTCCATAGAAATTGAAGTGAAATATTCAAATATTAGAGTATTACTTAGGTGCTTTGAATTGCTATGGGTTCCACTCTCATTGTCAGGTTCCTGCACCTCAGTAGGAAGTCTAGGGTTCCACTCTCTTGTGGTCTTTCTTGTGTGCTTGTTGAGAATTTGGAGGGAAATCTAGTTTGAACGAAGAAATGAAGACGCCACGTACGGAAGTCCGAATTCGATGGTTTTGAAAGCCTAAAGCACCTTTAATCGCTTTTAAATCTTGGTAAGCTGCAGCAAACATTCATGCTCATTCAAATAGGTATCTATGCACATACCAATTGCTCTTTAAATTGTAATAGGGGGGAAACGGGAGTTAAGTGCTTAACGTTGAGCCTTTGGCTGTTTAATGATTTATTTCAGTCAATGGAAGTACGGAGACGCTTAGGGACACCCAATTTTCATATCTTATCTGTTTTGTTTTTTTAAATGAAAAGCAGAATGGCAATATCTTATGTGCTGATTTATCACATTTTCACTCAGTTCAGAAAGGTTTTGAATTGTCTACAGAGCTTGACAATATTCATAGGCTTAGTGATTATTGCTGCAAAATGCAAATGCATATCAACTGATCTATACAGTGTGTATAAGTGATTTCCAATGCAAAAATCATTGGAGGAGTTGGTCTCACAATCTAGGTCTTTCAATGAGGCTACTTGCTGCAGAATGGTTTTGTATTCCGGAACACATTCCTCTATGATGCATTAAATCCCTGCAGTTATCTGATAACCACTTGAACTAAGAGCTATTCAAGTTTGTTTCTATCTTCATATACAGGATCTTTAATCTTGCAATTCAGTACTGCTCTTACCCAATTTGCTTGCTTCAATATTTATGTGGATATTTTGTAACTGACATTTTGGAAATTCAATCCTAGCCGTCACGGATGAAGTGTGGTCACACGCGTGTGAATTTCTGTTGCCCAATGTTCTTTAAGAGCATCATTTTCTATGCAGGTGAATGAGGCGACTTTGGAAGTCGTGGAAGGCGATCCTAGAAATGTTCTCTGCGAAGCTGTAGAGAAACACCATGCCTCCATGTTGGTTGTGGGTAGTCATGGTTATGGAGCTATAAAAAGGTAAGTGAATCGGGGATCCATCTGATCCAGCATATTCCCCCCTGTAATATTTGGATATTGTAATGTTTCAGCGCAATTCATAGATTTATGCACTCATTTCATGGCCGTATTTTTTTTCCCTTTTACTTTAAGAATAAACCAAGTGACATGCTAGTTTTTTGCTGAAAGTCCTTTTCGTACCTTAACTGCGGTATTTATTGGTTTTGGAACTTTCCCTTCTGCTGATTGTAGTTGTATATAACTTTCCATTTTTCCTTTATTTCTACTTACCACTCACTCAGTCAGCCAATGCCAACTTTGATATGCTAAGGAGCGTCATTTCATTTATTCTTAAGTTTTACCAAGTGAGTAGTAAGAACTAAGAAGAGATAAAGAAAGAATGGAAAGTGAACTTTTAATGTTGGTTACACAAGAAAGCATATCAAAATCTAGTTTTATTCTGAGTTTCATTCTTCAAGGGTTGGGCTTATGTCATAGCATTTACGGTTGTGGTATAATTGCCTAAAGGGGGCAGGGGCATTCTAATTGAACAAAATAAACTAAAAAACAGCATCTAAAGGAAATGTCTTTTGCTACTCATATTTGAGATAAAATCTTTTGATTGTCGAACATCCGATCGAAATACTGAAGCTTATATCATTTTACCTTGCAGGGCTGTTTTGGGGAGTGTAAGTGACTATTGTGCTCATCATGCTCATTGCAGTGTGATAATTGTAAAGAAGCCTAAGATCAAACACTGAGATGCACCTGATTTGCTCTGATTAAGTGGAAAAAAACATAGTGGTTCCACGACGAATATATGTTACTGAATAATTGTATTTGACCGATTACTTTTGAATTGTCGGAATGCTATATGAAATTGTTCTGTTGTAATTGCATATTTAAGCATTACTGGATTTCTGCAACCATGTTGTGAGGTATGTATCATGATTCATGTATGTAAGTTTCACACTGCATCTGTATTACTATCATTTCGGGTATTTGTTTTTCCCAGGTTTATTAATTCATTGGCTCTTATAAAATTATAATACCACTTGTGATTCGTTGGCAATGCAATGTTTATATCATGCAATTATTGTGACTGTCCAATATACACTAACAGTTCATGTTAATTCAGAATTTCATTGTAAATCTATTGGCCTTTCAATGGTACCATTATCAGGAAGGAAAAAAAAGGGTATGAGATGCAGAGATGGGGGAGATTGCAATTTTAAGTTTTGCAGTGGTGCCATCTGCATTCCAGATGTTAGAATAATCACCACACGCACACAACAGAATACGAAAACAGTAAAGGAAATCAACACAGGAATTTACGTGGTTCCCCAAGATCAGGTACCTCCCCGGGAGCGATGAGCAAGTCTGTATATTATGATCAAAATCAGCTAGGGTTTTTACAATAGAGAGTATATATAGTCCTACTCTATTCCAACCCTAATAATTTTGTACTGTACCGCGGGGGGGCTACGCCCCCTTGCACCCCCCCAATTATTTGGCCACTCATGACAACAGTTGGACCCGCGATGGGCAAGATGTCGTCGCTCCACTCCGCTCCGCTCGGTGCGATGCGCTCCATTCCGCTCCAGCATCTGACCTTTCATTAGAACTCCTTGGTACCTCTCCATATGAGCCACAAGTTCCAACACCAGAAAACTACATGGGTTGACAAAGCCTTACTTAATACTAAGGAAGAATCTACCGTCAGCTCAATGGGCGGACAGTAAGGGGCATAGAATTTGAGGTAAGAGTTCAAACAGTGAAAACTCTTTCATGTAAGAGTTATAACTCTTCCATGAAAAAGTTTGTCTTATCGTCAGCCCAGTGGGCTGACAATAGAAGGACTGAAATACTAATCCTGCAGTGCCATTTTGGCCATAAGTGAAGCTGTATTTTTTTTTTTTTGGGTTTGGGGATACATATAAAAGAAAAGGGGGAGTTAATTAGGAGTCATGTACAAGAAATTTCATTATAATTCCATCCTATGAGATTTGAATACTTATGATTTCATCCTGATATTCAAATAAACTCCAAAATACCCTCTCTCTCCAATTTTCCTAATATTTCTCTCTCCCAATTTTCCTAATATTTCTCTTTCCTAATCTCTCTCTCTCTCCCCCCCCCCCCCCTAAAATCTAAAAAATATATGAAAATTTTCTTATGACAACTAACACATAAAAGATGATAAAATAAATAACCATATTAGACTATGTAAAAAACGTGATAAACTAATGAACCAGCTTAGACAATATAAAAAAATGATAAATTAAAAACAATAAATACATAAAACATGATAGATTAATAAACCATGTTCATTGGACGAATCACTAACATGGTAAACAAATTAACCACTAACGAGAACTATAACACGAACATGAAAAGTGGGAGAAGACATAACAAAACATGGTAATTTATTTTTCATAATTCATTTTCTAAGGACATGGAATCATGGTTTATTGATTTACAATGTTTACTGTACTGAATCATCCAATATGAGAAACCAATAAACCATGTTCATTGTATAAAAAATAAGGAGTAACATCATGGTAAATTGCTAACCTTGGAATTAGAAAATTGACGAAAAACATGGTAAATTAATTACTTAGCATTATTTGATTAACCCAGAAACCCAGATTCATGATAAAGGAAGACTTTACAAAGATAAATTGAATAACCCACAAATATATCCATACATATATATATATATATATAACTGTATGTATATGAACCAAAGAAAAAAAACACACACTTAGATCTAGACAAAAACCACACCTAGATCCATAAACGAAAGAAAGGCATTGAAGTTCTGTCTTCTTCTGCCGATGGTATACGCTCCCGACCTGAGATGGTTGATGATCTGGATAGTCTGATCACTTGCTCAAAATCTGGCGTCATCACCGCCCCACGAGGTTGCGTGGTCGCTGTCGCCAATGATCCCGAAGTTGGTTGATGATTCGTGGTTGCCGTCGTCAATGAACGAGGTCGGAGGAGGAGGGGGGAAGAAGGACAGGGGAAGAGAGGAGGGAGAGAATGGTGGGCGGCTATTTTCCTGAAGATGGAAAACAATAGGGTTTCCAAAATATAGCAGCAGGTTAGTGGAGAAATTATGGCAGTGTAAACTAATAAAAGGAAAGTTTCCTTTTTATATTTTGTATTTTTATTGAAACCCCTATTATTGAAAAAGGGATAAGGGCAAAATGGTCTCATAATCAATTTACAGAATGGAATCATAAAGATTCAAATCCACTAGGATGAAATCATAATGGAAATATTGGTATAGGATGGCAAATTAAAATTTTCAGGATAGAATCATAAAGATTCAAATCCACTAGGATGGAATGATAATGGAAATATTGGTAAATGAGGAAATAAATATAACAACAAAATTTAAAATTTACAGGATGAAATCATAAAGATTCAGATCTACTAGGATGAAATCATAATAGAAATATTGGTAAAGGAGGAAATAAATACAACAACAAAATAGAGCCATTAACCATTTTAACAACGTATGAATCCTATCCAAAATCCGAAGGCCATAATAGATCCAAAATCCGAAGGGCATAATAGAGAGGGTTTCTCGATTTCATGTTATCCCATTTTTTGCCCAATTTGGACGATTTTACCCTCTGAGTGTATTTGCCCTCTGTTGGTTTTTTGGTAGTATATGCAAATTGTGTTGTCCTTGAGAGTCTTGTTGCATTTGCTAATACCCCTTCCCAAACTTCAGCCGTATTACCCGATGTATCCCCTTCTCAATTTTTACACTGGAGAGAGAGAAAGAGAGTGTGGAGAGAAGAAGAAGAAGAAGGCGAACAGGCCAGCGTGCGCCATCACCGCCCTCCACCACCGGCATGGACTACCAGGGACTGGTTCAGGGTTTTGTTTTCTAGGGTTCTTCTTCTTCCTCTGCGTACGGCAGAGTTGGCGACTAACGGCCCATTAATTTGGGTACACGACGCTTCTTCCATGGAACTGTGCTCTCTCTCTCTGCACGACCTCTATCATCTTTCTCCACCAGAAGGTCTCTCTCTCTCTCTCTCCCTCTTTCTCTCTTTGTTTCGATTTGGATGAAATTCGGGTTATGATTTCGAATTCGTGAAATCCTAATATGTGTTCGATTTGGAATTTGTGAAACCCTAATTCGTAAATTGCATCTTACTAGCTTCAATTGCTTGATGACAATGTGGGTTTTCTTCCTTTGTAGAGGAAATTAATGGGTCTGATATGAATCTATTAAGATGCATATCAATTGATAATGCGTTCACGAATACCAAGTGTGCAAGTTAAAATCCTATTTCTCGGACTATTCCCAAATTTGCAATGATAAGAGGGCGCCGTCGGGTTCGGCCTTGAGCATGTCGGCTTTGTTGGAAACGGCTGGGTGTAAGTCGTTTGCTGCGTTGATTGAAGAGATGGGGGTTTTGAAGATTTACGAGACGTCGGCGAGTACGGGGTTGACGGTATTTGCACCGTTGGATGGAGCATTTATGGCTCAGCACGTGCCGGATCTGTCCCTGCTCAAAAACGCCGAGCTAGTCTCGCTCTTAGAGTATCACGCCCTTGCTAGGTAAACACGGATCGAGTTTTTTGTTTTGTTTGTATGATTACACAAGAAAGTCGAGCAATATGAGATAGTGTAACTGAGGTTGGTTTCCATATTATGGCATTTTTTCTTTTCGGTATTTTTGAATTACAAGTTCTCAAATCCAACAGTAATTCTCCTCACGCATATATATACGATTTGAGAATTTGTAATTCTCCTCATATATATGATTTGAGAATTTGTAGACCAGAAATACCAGAAAAAATAAGAGAGGAAATTTGTTCACCCTAATGAGGGTGTACTCATCATTCTGTGGTTCCCATCAAGAATAAAAAACTGTTTATTTTGTTTAGATTTATTTCTTAGGAGTCCATGTGAAAATTAAGTTCAATCCAATATCGGTCAACTTTTGTAAAAGTTCTATTTTTGTAGCTAACAGTTCTACAAAACTATATTCTGGTTGTGAAGCTTCCTCCATGATGCAGATGATCTACACTGAAATTTTTTATTGTATTTGCAGCTACATTATATGCACTGTCGAAAATGAATCAGGTATTCACAGACATTTGATAGGTCTGAGATTCAGTTGGCACATCATGTTCACATGTATTTCTTTGTTTTAGTGCTGCGAATGAGTAGAACACCCAATTTTTATCTCATAGTTAGGTTTGTGCTCCTTATTTCAGAATCACTGATTATTATAAATGAACAAGTCTACGTTATGTCAACTCAGAAACTTTTTGTATTTTCAACTGAATATATTTCTTTTAGGTTTAGACTTCTAGAGTATAGGCCATTGATTATATGTCAAATTATAAGGAGATTAATGTTATGAGAGCATAAACTGTAGAGTGTTGTTAACTGATGCTCAAGAGGGTGTTGGAAGAGGGTAGATATCATATACATCAAATCATTTTGATGCACAAAGTATCTGTCGTATGAGTTATATGAGACTCAATGATGTTATTTATGCTAGCATAAATGTTGGGCAACCAAACTTGCGAACAACCTGTCCCTTGGTCTGTTCTTGCGTCCAGTTTTTATGACTTCAAACAGTAATCAGTATGGTCTGTGCCCATGTAAAGCACAGTGATTGAAAACTTCGTAATCATTTGCATATTGAGATTCATGCTGAGATGCAATTTTCTTGTTTGAAATTGTTCTGAACTTGCAAATGGTATTTTCCTTTTTTTTCCCCAAGTTTTTGTGCTGGAATGATCTGACATTAATGTTCATTTGTTCTCAATATTACAAGTGGTGTGAGAAACAAATAGAATATTAGAGATGCATATTTTATGAATAATGCTGTTCCATGTGTGTACATCTATTTATTTTTAAGAACTTTAAGTTTTGTGGGTATCAATACAATGGTTCTGAAAGTTCCATTCCTGCAGCATGGTTTTGAAAGACATCCAACAGACATAACACACTATGTACATGGAACTATTATAGACACTATCTCTTATTTCACTAATATCCAGGGCATTGATTTGCTCCGTTTTCAAAAAATCAAATAGCTTTTTTCCTCTAAAAGTAATAACTCTGTTTGGATATTGCTGGTTTACCATTGTTTGTTGGCCATTTACATATTGAAACGATTTTATTGCATCATGCCGAAACTCTTTTCAAGTATAGCTAAACTAAACTTAATCGTGGTTCTTGCCTAATGCCTTCCTCCTTCCGGGGTATGAAATAGTAATGCAGTTATTATAGCTTGAATTGCTTCTGTTTGGGGTTTTGGATGGAAACTTTTGTCACAAAGCCAATGAGTTTATCTTGCTTATATAACAACTGAACTATTTAGTTCAGCTATTGTAAGTTCAATGTCCTCGAGGACATTCCAAAGTTCTTGAAGCTGCATTAATAGATATAATAGCACTAGCATGGCCTGAGAAATTAAACTTTCTTTGAAGACGACCTATGCGCTTCTTGATTTTAGTGATGAATTAGTAGTGTTGGATGTTAAGTAACTGAACCAGATTAAGATTTAATTATGAACTTGCTACTTGAGGTTGCAAATTTAGATCACCTCCTCATGAGCGTGTGGCTTTTATTTAATTGTAGGATTAAATATAGAACCTTAAGCATATTTTTGTAATGTTATCTATATCTATATGTCGAGTATTGGTCCAAGTTGCAATTTGTGGTCATTAGGTGTTATTTGAGTTCCTTGATCAAACTTATTTTTGTGTGTACTCCCTTGGACTAGAAGATCACAGGAGTACTTCTGAACTAATTGTGTCACTTTTATTGCTGTTGCCATTGGTATTGTCATCATTGCATTATTCAAGCTGATATTTGCATAGTCCACTTCCGTAACGAAGCTAAATTTCATGATGTCAGTTGAAACTTGATTCCTGTATGCTTAAGCTTAGTTTATGAGATTGTTTTGTTTTTCAGCTATTTAATGCTTGCCTCAATAGAAGTGATATTTTTGGATATCAGAATATTGAAACTTGTTCCACAAGCAATAGCACTAGAAGATAACTTATGTCTGTTCTTTCTTTTTGCTTCTGGTTGAAGTGATGCACCCCAAACCTAAATGTGCTCGTTGTTCGAACTAGGATATCAGAATATTGGGTAGTCATTTTTCTCTGGGAAAAAGGTGTAGCTGTATGTCCATTTTTGCTATTGCTATCCCGATTGATTTGTATAGACTAGAAATGTAAATGTGTTTATGCCAACACGTAAGAGCTTGAAAGGTTGAGGCAAGAGCAATATTAGTTTCCTTATAGTTTTATTTGCATTTTTTTCCCCAATTGCAGTTGTATATGATGTTGTAGTCCTCTCTTGTGACTGCCTTTTTTTTCATTAGGGTGTATTAGTATATACCGCTTGGTATTTATTGAACTCTACTTTCCAGAAAACAATATTGGGGTTGGAGAGAGTGATGTGGAATGAACTCTAATGATGGTAGCATCAGGTGTTGTTGGTAACGAGAACAACTCCACTGATGTAAGTCTCATATTTGCTTTGCAAATTCATGCACTCATTCAGCTTCCTATGAAGAATGCATTTACCTCTTTATTTATGGAATGAATTATTTTAGTATTCAAGTATATGGACAAGCCAACTGGTAGCTTGTACTCTGATTGGGACCTCCTACCACCAAAGGAAATCAAGGACCCAGAAGCCAAAAAGGTAATTTTATATGTCTGAATACTAGAGAGTTCCATATTTTCTTCAATGTATTTTATTTCCAACTCGTGCTGGCCACGAGGCCCCGAACCAAAATCTATGCTATTTTTAGTATAATTTTTATGGTAGTCTGGAATTTTCAAAAAAGGGTTATGGCATTGTACCTGTTTTGCTTCAATGGTTTTTTCCTTTTGTTTTTTTGTTGCCGCTGTACTTCGGGCTTCTGGCGTTTGTAGGCTACATTGTCATGCATACCCAAAATATAATTGAGGAGGCACATCCCGGGGATCTAGACTATGTGAAGCATGTTCTAACCTTTTTCACCTATTTAGATATAATTGAGAAGGCACACCCTGGGGATCTGAACTATGTGAAGCATGCTCTAACCCTTTTCACTGATTTTGCCGCTGTTTGTCCGGATCCTTATAATCATAGGGAGTCGCCTAACTACTATTAATTCGGATATCTGGCAAGATGGCATTCGTTTGGAGTTCACCAATTATTTCTATATACGTTTCTGGGATAATCTCGATACTGAAACTTTTTTTTTTTTTTTTTGTGGAGCTAAAGAACTCTGAGAGCAAGAGAAGAAGAAGAGAAGAAATTGAAGTAGATCGAACAGCTAGGAAATCTTGACTAAGGATTGAATGGATCTTTTCTGCTGCTCATAACTAAGGATGCATATTTGGTGTTGTCCTTTTGCAAAAATCTTACGTAGTGGAGGTGTGTGTTTCGATGTGTTGCTGGATCCTACATAAAATCTCATGTTAATGTTGTATTCCAAGGCTCAACAGTTTATGTACATAAACTATGCTACTCTGAGATAAATAAATATTGCAACGTTTTAAAGCAAAATCTAAACTCACCCACGGTATTTGCATTTGTGAATGGTTTTGTTGGGCTGCTTTTGATGTTAATACTAAGGCAGCCTATCTTATATATTTCACCAAATGCAAATACCGACTTTCAGTAAAACACACCTAAGCATACCCTAATCTGCCCATATCAAATCATTCACAACTGAAAACCCAAAAAGAAAGTCCCACCTCCCATAACACACCTAAGCATCTCACATTTCAGTGAACAACAAAAAAACGGGCATCAAACTCGTGTCCAAAAAAACGGGCATCAAACTCGTGTTGGACACGAGAGCCCGCAACTAGTTATCAAAATGTGCTGCGAAAAAGGAACCCGTGAATTACAAAATAGACCGTCCACTTCCTCTTAAGAAGTAACTGTCCAATTCCTTTTGAGGGGCAAAGAGGATCTTCCGTTTTTCACAAGTATATATTGACTGTTTTTTCTTATTTAATTCAATATACTTTGATCGCATGGATAAGATACTTGTAATCACACCCCCAGGGGTTGCCCCAGTGGTTAGGGCGAGTGCCTGACTTTAGGGATAGTCCCTTTGGTCAGGTGTTCGATTCCCCACAGGGTGAGTACCTGTGCTAAGCAGGGGGCTGTGACTGGTGTGGGTTGCGCTAGCTCCCTCCGAGGTTTGGGTCGTGCAGTGGATCCAATTAGTGGGCCATTGTAGGGCTGTTTCTCGGTTATCAAAAAAAAAAAAAATACTTGTAAGCTTTTCATGCTTGTAATTTTTTTTCCGCTAATTTGGAACCAATTCCAAACGACAACCCTAGGTAACTAAAATTGTTTAGGGCATCTTTAGTGCACAACCTAAAAGGGTTTCCTAAAGTGCCATAACTAGTTAGCTAAGAAAAACTCAAAAAATGGTATCTAGCGCACAAAAATGGACTCCCTAAAATCCTAGACATTTTTAGAGAGCCCCATTAAAGTGTACTTCTCCTTAGCTAGCTAACTGAGTTCTTAGCACACAAAATAGGGTCTCACATGTGCTTATGTGTACACTTTAGCAAACATATTTTAGGTAGTGCATTAGAGATGCTCTTAGTACAAGTTTTCGTTAGCAAGGAATTGTGAAGTATTTAACTCCAAAATTGTTGTTAGTGTTACTAATCGAACTAGAAAACAATAATGTTATGGGTACACCACATGTGTACCCCAAATGCACACTATTCTGATGTGGCAAATGAGGAGAGACTATTTTTTTTGGTGAGCCCCACATTGGGTCTCTCATCATTTGTCACCTCAGGGTGGTGTGTATATGGGGTACACATTATTTTTTAATAGAAAAACATACCCCATCATTTCTCCCCCCAAAAAGCGCCACTACGCGACAATACAACAACTTCCTACATTAATAAAAGAAAATTACTTACTACTAGTCCTATTATTGAATAAAAAACGGTTCACCGGCCGTCGGGCCGCCCATCGTATAATTCATCACCCACGTGATAATATACGAAGCGCCCTGGAACGGTCCGAAGACTCCGAACCGCGGAACCTGACAGATCGGATTGAGGGAATACAACAACACAACACGCATTCACAGACACAGCTAGATATAGAGAGAGACAGAGGCGAGGCGAGGAGAGAGATTCACATCTCCCCCTCCCCCTTTTTCCCCAATTTCCCCTCTGAATTTCGAATTCCAGTTTCAACTCTTGAATTTGCCACAAAAAAAAAAAAAAAAACAAACAAACGCACAAACTTTGATAGAAGAAGACACTGGGTGCTATGGATGATCTCAACGGCGATGAGAACACGACGTCGTCGTCGTCCGTTCCTTGCTCGATTTGCCTCGATTTGGTTACGGATAACGGGGACAGGTCGATAGCCAAGCTTCAATGCGGCCACGAATTTCATCTCGGTGATCGAAAACCCCCTTCCCCGTCTAATCCTTTTTTGTCTATTCTTGTCGTTTTTTTGATAAAATTGTCTAATCGAAGTTATAATTTTAGGCCGCGATCTGCTTGCATGTCTAGGTCATGCATTTCCATTCTCATTTCCATTTCCATTTATGTTTTGGTTACTTAATGCACCTGGGTTCTGCTGAAACTTTAGACCAAATGTCGGAGTGGTTGCGTCTTTGTCACAAACATTTTAATGCCTTCTTTGGGGTTTGATGCACTCTCCAAGAGACCTGTGACGCTTTTGAAATTCTTTTTGATATTGTTGCAATTTGGATGGTTTTCAATGGAATGTTTCAACAGTAATTGTATGATTCCTTGTTGGATTTGAACATCTCCGTGGTGTTGAATATGGATCTCATACTTGTTCAGTGATTGTCCGGCTTAAGTGGAATTGTCCCTCTCCACTTATTACTTATTGCCTTATTGGTTGTGAAGTGATTTAGTTATAATGCTGTCAGAGCTAGGATTTAAGGGTTTTGGCAAGGAATGATAATTTGCTTGTCAAATGCAGTGCAGGGTGTAAGTAAGATATTATAAACCTTCCAGGTTTGAAGTGAAAAATTTCTGATTAGGACGATTGATTGCTTTAAAACTAAGTTCTCTCTTAGCAACTCGGAGATTTTGTTCCTTGATCTAGTGTGTGTGTATTCTGTATATGTGAGCAATGAATTTAGGTAATGATTAGGTTGGGTACCTTAAAATTCAAACATTGCTTAGAAAAATTTTCATTTCATAGACAAAGTGCATTACCACAAAACAGCAACAAGTCATTGATATGAAGCCTTATCTACTTCTGACTGCATTTTCACGCAAAGCAATCACAATAAGTACGATTCGCTGCCATTCCAGTAGAATAAGTGAAATAGATCTATTTAATTTAATTGAACTTAAGATTAAAAAAAGTTCTTTCTTACCCAAATCATTATGATCAATATGAATTCCAACAACATCATGAAGAATCAATCCTTCATAGAGCGGCCTATTATAGACCGATGTGAACATCATGAACTATCCCGTAACAAAACCAGCCATTGCTGCTACCCGTCTCTGGTTGTCTTCTATCAAGAAGTTGGGGCCAACGAAGAGATAGCAGTGCAAAACTATGGTGGCCTGGTGGGTATGGTCATAAATCCAAAAGGATCAGGCCACAAGGCAGCTTGACCATTTGACCTGAGTTATTATAAGAATCTAGTAGAAAGGACACTAACAATGTGTTACCTTTATCGAGTCTACCTTACATGCTGGCACTCGTAATCCTATAACTTTCCTTTTTTGTATAAGTTACAAAGCTGTGCTTGTGCCATGTTTTGTCTCTTTAATCTCCAGAACCGGCTTATTTTCATGAAATTTGTTGAGGGGCTACCGGGCATAATTTGAAGCTCATAAGAGTTGGCATCCTAGTGTTCCTTTGTATTTTGCTTATAATGTGCTTGTTAGATATATAAAGGAGAATATGTGATATTAGTTTAGTGTGCATATATCTAATATAAAGGATAACACTGGCAAATCACAAATTGTATGGAAAGTTATACCCACTTGACGCAAGGAGTACAGCTCTGAATCGTCTCAGGCTATTCGTAAGGAGCTAAAGCATGGTCTACATGAGCTCTTCAATTCAGGCGGACTACGACATAAAAAAGATAGTGCTCTTGAAACTTGGGCTTGGCCTGGTCAACCTCATGCTCAAGCTAAATCACCTTACTTCTTTTATCAACTATCTGGCCAACCAGCACTTAGTTACACTTGGCATGGAGTGTAAGACTATTGGTTGCCTCCTGGACAAAAAATTGTCCTTGTAAAATAAAAAGAGGGACCTATGACCCATGATGTGTGATGTAACAGAGAACATTAAAAGGGAATCATCTATCCTCCATCCCTCCACCCACCTTGTAATTCCTTGAGAGAAGCTGTAGTTCCTTGAGAGAAGCTGGATATGAGATTTTATATGATGAGAATTTTATTCCTTCAAATAGATTTAGAGAACATTTATTAAAAGCTTCACCTCGTAGTCCTAATGTGATGACCCACCCTATACTGGCCCAATAACTTGTTCGAGCCTAAAACCAAGACCGAAAATATTTAAGCCCAAGTTATTTGGTAGTAATGAGTGAGTTGCCATTACATATGATTCACACTTCTCCTAACCCACCAATGTGGGACTGAGGTGTTGCAACAAAAAATTGCATCGACAACGTCCACAACGGTACTTGAATCAGAGCACAATCCCAGACTATGTGGTTGTAGCTGAGTGCTACACCACAGCCACCGGGACAAGGTTGTTAGGCTGTGTGTGCCGCAGCAAGGACGTTTCATACGACAGTTTGGAGATTGTGATACCTCAATCCCATGTTGGTGTGTTAGAAGAACATGAAGGATATGTAATGTATCACCCATGGCTACCAAATAAACCGAGCTTAAGCATTTTGGGCCATGTTGTTAAACTCAAACTCTAGCCAGTAAAAATGGGTCGTTACCAATGATATCAGAGCAAACATCAATGGTAAATGTGGGACAGATGTCGGCCCTACACGAGGAGGTGTGGTCTAAGTGGGGGAGAATGTGACACTCCAGCTTAAGGAAGGGGTGGTCAAGTTGTCTCACCGCGCTTGGCGGATGTGAAGTTATGTGCTTATATATATAACCAAGAACCCTCCCGTTGTACAAAGCATTTTCTTGGGAAACCCATGAGAAACAAAGCTGTGCCATGGCCACGTGAACATATGGGTTATGGGACAGTGTGTCAAGCGTGATGCAAAGCAGTCAATATTGTATTGGGCGGGCCATGTAATTACACCCAATCCATTTTGAATCCTTGCACCGTGAGTTCTTTCAAAAGCCAAATAGGGACATTGTTGCATTTTCTTCCTTGCAAAAATATCCTCGCACCGTGAATTTTTCCAAGAGGCTATTTTTGCAAGGAAGACATGCATGAATGTCCCTATTTGGAATTGAATCTTGTGCCTTCCTATTTTCCATTAGGAGTAGGTGGTATTTTCAGACTGACAACTGCCATCAAACATTCCTAGCTGAGGTAGAGATTTTTTTTTTTCCCCCATGAACCTCGATTTTGATGTGGCTGGTTAATCTTCAATTCGGGTTGACAAGATTCCTAGCAACGAGACTGACATTATTTTTTTCTATTTTAGTTTGTTGTACTTGACCATGTCTTTACATCCTTGTCGCAACCCAAAAGATTTCAGTTAGAAAAGTGAACTGGGAGTGTATATGGTATCCACTATCCATTCATTACAACGGTTAAGTTAGATTGCCTTTTGCTGCTTTGCTTTTACGTAGTCGGTGTCGGAGTGTATGGTAGCATCTCAATATTAAGCATGATTTCTTTCCTGGATTCTATTTTGACGCCCGTTTCTTTTTCATAAGATTTTAGGCTTATTGAATCTTTAACTTTTCCACCTAGTTCTGCATTTACATGTGTTACTACCTCGCAAGTTCTGAAAATCATTGATATTGGTTTAATCATGTGTTTCGGTGATCAATCAATAATTTTCTCCGTCTATGTTGCTGTTATTGTACACAGACTGCATTGGTTCGGCATTCAATGTTAAGGGAGCAATGCAATGCCCAAACTGTCGTAAAGTCGAGAGAGGTCAATGGTTGTTCGCAAGTGGCCCTACAAGTTCATTTCCTGAGTTTGTCATTGATGACTGGACTCCTGATGACTATGTGTTTAATTATTCTGAAGTGGTAAGCAATTAATGGGTTTGAATTCAAATTCAATGCAGTGTTTCCTGATTTGGCCCTACATTTTTCACTTTGAATATGTTTATTGTTTTTTAAAAGGGTATAACTTTGGCAAATCACACCCTTTTTCCTTTGACTTAGCAAAATAGACCTTATTATCCAAAAAAGGAATACAAGCCCAAGATGGGATGGGAGCAGTATTTAGTTTCCTGTTTTGGCAAGAAATGTGACTGGTTTCTTGGAACCTCGAAAAGAGCTATTAAGGAGGAGTATGCCAAGAGAAAAACAATTAATTCGAAACCGAGTCATGTACTTTAACCAATTGAATAGAGGACTGATCCTTTTTATTAGATGATCCTTACTCATTACCCAAGTATGAATTTCTACAAGGAGCTATTTTGTAGCTGTTTCAATTATATTGGTTGAGAAGTGTATCTTGATGTTCAAGACCTTGGAAGAGGGCTCTTTTAAGTTGGAATGTGGCTAGAGAAACCCAACTAAAATCTCAAACGATTGATGCAATTAAACTGATTCAGTATATGGCTGAGTGATTTATATTGACCTCGAGTTGGAACATTTGCACTTCTGTCCTTGCTCAGCCATAAACAATGGAGAATTGATTTTCTAGTTTCGTGTCAAAATCAGAAACATAAAGATGTTTCTGTTCTTTTTTCTTCTTGTTATCTCGCTCTTACCACTATGCAATATTTCCTTTTGCGACCTTTTATCTAAAAACTGCGGCGTTTTATGTTGTAGTAAAAAGTTGCAGATTTTGAATACTCCATTTGCTAATGTGTTCATGAGGTTATGTTTTAAACTGCCTTGAAGAAAGAAAAAATTCATTTTGGTTTGCTATACATTTGTTGCAGCCGCTCGGAGTTCATTGGTGTCCATTCGGTGGATTGGCTCAGGTTCACTCATCTTTTGAGTAAGAAAACTTTCCTTGTTCATTTTTGGTTTCCCTTTCTCCTTGGGTGGTCGGTGATGCATTGGGTGAAGTGCTTATGTTGATGAAAGTTGCTGGTATTCCTGAATTTGCATTGATCAATTTACTAGCAAATTAGCAAGTGACTGAACATTGCTGAGTACATAGATTAATCTGAGTTTGTAACTCAAACAAAACGGGCAGTGTTGCTTTAAGTTCCACATCTTCACATTTCAACTGTGACAGTAGATGTCACCTGCAGCTTTGCTGTGGGATGAGTTATGTCCAGCTCTTTCTGGTTTTACTGTTACTGTAAGATTTCCCTCCGTCTCATTTTCTTTATCCATTTTCTACAGTAATGCTCTTTAATTGAATCGACAAATTTTTTTCTTTTCATGACTATTCGTCTGAAATGTTCTTCACTAATCAAAATATCTCAATTAGTTCTTCTCGACAAAGTTTTAAAAGTCATCTATAAAGAATAAATAGAAAGTATTCACACTTTTTTGAGATGACCAGAATAGTGAAAAATGAAAATTGACAAACAAAATGCGCCTTATTCATCTAAACAGAAAAATATTACAAGAATGAAGTTTAACAGTTTTGGTGTTTTTTGCACTTGCTCCCTCGCAGAACTTTATCTCTGGTAGCAATTTTCCTTACGGGTCAAATATTGCACTTGCTCCGTTCTTGGAAAATTTGTCCTGTAGCAATCTACTGTAATTTTGTGCACATACCATAAAACAAGAATGAACTGTACTAGTACCTTTTCCAAAGTTTTCTGTCCATAGAAAAAAAAAAAAGAAAAGTAAATTGGCAAAGCAGAAAGTGTTGCCCGAAACCATTTTTAAGGAAAGTCCTGAAAGCAATCTTTATGGGGCAACCATTAAATTAGTTAGTATAAGCCAAAAAGGTAAACACATGAAACGATCGTGTTTCCAAACATTCCTTTGTATTCATTTCTGTATCCCAAGTACAAACTAGACTATAAAAGCTATGCCTCAGACCCTAATTTATTCTAGGAACCTTGTTGTAAGTCTGAATTTGTGCGTCATCACAGAAGCTAGTCTTTTCCGCAGTGTCATATTTTATTTCTGTCTTTAAAACTTTAACAAGTTAACGTTTGCATTCTTTCAGGGAAGTGGAATCAGCATCAACAACATGTAAGTGCAATTGTGCTGATTCTAGATCAAATTTGCAGTGGTCCCTGGAACAAAATGTAATAGAAAACTGTTCTCGGTGCAGATCATAATTTACAGAGACACCAGGCCATATTTGCTGAACATACATCTGCATCATCTGTGGCTCATTCTTATGTTGCATATTTGGGACCCATTCCACCGGTTTCCTCAAACACCAATGAGAGTGTCGAAGATCCCAACTTCAACCATCACTGGAATGGCATATCTGGACAAAACGATATCTTTACTGCCCATGGTTTTCCAGTCATTGATGTCCAATATCAAAGTTGGGGTCATCATTCCCATCCTTACTCCTCAAATAGTGGCCACATTGACAGGGCTGATCGTGCTTCAATTGCTCCTGCCACTGTGAGACCTACCGGGGTTGAATCTGATAATATTACAAGATTTGGGTCTGTTGTGCATCCATCTTTTCATGGTCGTGGGTAAGTTGTTTTTCCTGTAATTAGCAAAGGAGGCAATGTTTTATCGGTTGGTTTCTTCATTCCATTATGTCTTGCGGCAGCGGCGCCTACTGTGCTTTCTCATGTGATGGTGCTACCCGTCCTCCTATAACTTAAGTCATGGTGGAATGTGAATAGACGTTAACTTGAATTGGTTTGACTTTTGGACGAGTTAGAGATGGGTTAGAGACGGGAGTCAGTTATGTTTTCTTTCTTCACTTCATGGAATACATGCTCTTCCTCCCTTAATTAGCTTTTGGTTTTTATGAGAACGCACTAATATGTACAAGATATCTTGTAACAGTGATGGCAAGCAAACTTGGCTCTACTTGTTGCCTTTTGGACGACAGATACAACACTGTACTAAATAGGGATGCCCGCATTCTTTTCTTAGGCCTGTTCCTGGAGCTGCTAGCTCTTTCTTCTGATCAATTGTTCATCTTTGCAGCAACAGTCGTTCTCAGGAAAGAACATCAGCCTCACTTGCCAACGGAATTCATCATCAGCGACAATTGAGTAATCCACCTGGCGTACCGCCGCCCATCATACCCCTTGTCAGGAGATCCAATGGTCCAAGGGGCTTAGCAACATCTCAATCTGATCAGAGTGGAGGCTTCTTCAACTTCCCTCCTCCAGGCCCATCAAGCCGAAATCCACATGTAGCAGAAAATTCATTGGCGAACCGTATCCATCCACGCGAGAGAAATCATTTGCCTCACCCAGTTGTCTCATTTGACTGGTCTGCTTGGGGTCCATTTCATCATGCTCATGGAGGCTCTGATTCTACTCACAGGTCTGGTAACTTTTGGGGTAGGCCCCGGTCTTAAAAGACATGTTTACCCTTTTGAAGGTTAGATGTCAGCCTATGTATCCTGGTCTCTGAAGATTGCATATAAGCTGTTTGAATATTGACAAACTGGAACCCGGAAATTTGCTTTTGTACATTTGGTTTGTCCCGGCATATGGCCTGAGAAACTGAAAAACTGTTCTTGCAATCATTGTGGCCTGTTGACAACTGGGCATTTTCACATTATACAGTTTTGGGGAGAATTTAAAATTGGTGACTTATCTGTGTATTTGCCATAAGCTTTGCTTCATTATTGTGAGATACAAAAGGTGCTCAGCTGAGCTTGAATTAATGTTCTTGTAAGTTGCGTAAAATAAGTTTTTTGACCTAAAAGAGAAGAAATCAAAACATCGCTGACCATAAGCGGCTCCGCGGCCTTGGTTAAGTGGTCAATTGAACTAACCTAAAAATAAGTAATTTTATTGAACATGTGGTAATTTTGTTTCTTGCTTTGTTTGAACTCTTAGTTCTAATCCTAAATTATTAACACCAAGCAATTATTAACACCAAGCAATTGAGGTAATTCACAATTGAACACCATTACCTCAATTGAACACCTAATACATTAGTTCAAAACAAAGTAGGCTCTTAATGAAAAATTGCAATAACACAGAGGAAAAAAGATCTATTGGTTTTGGTATCCTGTTCTGGCTTCTCTCCAACGTTAATCAACTCATCACCAAAAATAAGTGCATTTATACAAAAAAAAATTATGCCACCTTATTCATGCCACCTTATTCGCTACTCAATTTTCTATAAAAGAAACTTAGTGTATTTATGCACTAGTTTAATCTTGCTTCAAAATATAGAAATTCGCCGAGAACAATTGTAACACCTTAATATATTTTTCGATTTCATGGTCACATTATTCGCACAAAAATGTATGAAATTTTGCGCATGTGTGATTGATCAATAGAGTGGGTAGAGTTAATGTACATTTAGAATAAAAAATCATGGAACCGACGCTGCGTAGGACATTAGAACTCACTGATCTTCCAGTAAAGATGAGAATTAGTGATTTATATCACTGACTTCTCGTTGCTGTGTTCAATCACAAACATATGCAATCTTGTGCGACTAATATAGACATTTGTAACTCCATCAAAGAGATCAAAAAGGACTAGGATTGAATTATTCAATGGAAATAAAGGAAGACTTTTTATCCATTTTGTGTACTACTAATTAATTAGATACAGAATGATGATAATGGTCTATGCCAATAAATACCACACATAAAATTTTGCAAATCAAAACCTACTCAGAAAACTTGGATTGAGAAAGAGAGGCAATCGTCTTCTCAACTTCAATGGCACCATCCAGACTCCTGCTCTTTCCTTTTAAGAAATTTGAGTACCAATGTGCAGAAAGCTTGGGTTGTCTTTTCAGATCTTTCAAATCTACGGAGTACAGGCCATATGAAGTTTCATAGCCGTCCAATAACTCCAACAAATCCATGAAAGACCAGTAGAAATACCCTCTTGCATTCGACCCATTCCTTCCACATTGCCAAATTCCACATTGTCAAATAGAAAACAGTAAAGACAGAACCAAGTACATATATCAGATACCCTTGAAAGGAGGCAAAGTAAAGCGAATTCCAGAGAAGGCGCATCTGGACCTTTCTCCGCAGGACTAGCGTCTAGCTGCTATGAGTTTTACAGAAGCATGAGGAGATTGTTCTTTTTTTGTTGGCAAGTCTCCAACCTCTTACTAGATGTCTAAATCTCCCCTTTTCTCAAGTATTTTGACTAGCTATTGTTCTGTAGTTGCTAGGTATTTGGCTTCAAATAACATTAAGAAAATACTGTAAAACTGTTCTAATGGCTCCAAAGTTGGGAGTAAACTAACCATACCTCATAGCATCAAGCAAACCACCGATGAACCCTTGTAAGTAGTTCACCCTTGGCGTGTCATTCAAAGTAGCATTTCTTCACATGCCTTGGCCTGTCGAAACAAGTTGAAGTTTCAACTAGTAGGTTTTAACACATGATATTATTAAGGTGCTATATTGAATTATTCTAGCCCATGAATGTTTTCAATTGTTTTCAAAAAGCAACATTCACTGACAAATGAAAGCCTCTAATGGAAGTTTAAAAGAATGATAAAGCAAATCTTTCCCCATAAGCTCAAACTGAAATAACACACACACACACACACACACACACACACACACACAGAGACATTTTCATGAATATAAATGGGAGGGTTTCCATAAAATTGCTTGAAATACTCCAAGAGTGCCACCAAACCCGATGGTGCGATAGGTAACTGAGTCAAACAAACTGGTTAGTTGAATGAAATTTAAATCTCTCCAAAGCTAAACCAAATTTTAAAGCCCTCACCTCAATTGGTGGTGTTAGCGGTGTACCACCTTGCACTACACAACATCAAAAACCAAATAGTTTGTTTGACTTAGTAAAACATCATGCTTGGATCATCAAAGCAGATGAAAAATAAAAATCAGCGGTATTTTTCAATTGTATAAATAACTATAGTAACATACCAATCAACTCCACTGCCATGTCAGCATTGAAGTCCCTATTGTCCATTTTCAAGCTGCTTGATTGGTCCTTAATGTTAACTGTCATGTAGTGGTTCAGTCCTATGAAATCAGTTGAACCCTTGACTAGCTCAGATTCAAGTTTGGAGAAAGCTGGAAGCCTTTTGCCTGCATTCTTCTTCATTATATCAGGATAGTCTCCAAATACCAGGGGCTCCATAAACCTGCAATAGAAATTAGACAAAAATAGTAAAACAAGGGTGGTTGTCACAAGCATACACACGCAATAAGCTTCCAGTCTGAACCAATGAAACGATTAGTTTTCACACCAATCATCTGTTCAAATAATAATTCGAGATGCATAGATATCATGTTATGTGTTTATGTCTGACACTCACCAACCAAGAAGAAAATCAATGGCTCTTTGGGTTGCAACCACATCTTCTGTTGCATTTGTACAAGGGACAACCCAATAAAAATAGAGATTTATTCCGATGAATCCACGTTGCTTCCCCTGTTAACACATTTTTCTCCAAATTTATCAAGATCTTGTCTTTCGTTGATTATCTGCATAATCAACTGAAAAAATGAAGGCTGACAACTATGGAACCAACAGGTAGACATGAAATTTAAAATTTCTCCCAAATATATGGCTGTCACAAAGCAAGAATCGGAGCACAAGTCTTATGGAAATATCAAAGACACTAAAGATAGCAGAATCTTACAACTGAACAGCGAAAAGCTCTGTTCAATAGCAGAATTTCTCAAAAAAAAAATCAGCTTTAAAGCTTTTTTAGGTTTTATGGGGGATAAAAAAGCTTCTTAAACATAAGCAGAAAGCAAATGATGTGCCAAACAGGTAAGTTATATGCTGTGGCAGAACAGTCACAACAAACACCCCTATAGTAATCCTTCAAAAAAAAACTTATCGGATACCTGATACGTTTTCCTATAAAGTCTTGCAGCCGATGCGTGTGCAAGCAAGATATGATGACCAGCAATGTATGGCTCAGTTGAGGAGTCACCCTTAGAACAATTGCCTAGCCCAAACGGCGGAGAGCATCGCTGAGGTGGGCAACCTCCTATATCATAACCACCTATTGTAAATATATTGGCCTCATTGAATGTGGTCCAATGCAACACCCTATCACCAAATTCTCTAAAGCACACATCGGCATATGCTGTGAAGTCTTTCCTGCATTGCCACACAATTGGTGAACTTTGTTACTTGTATTCCCTATGTTCCTAATTTATAGTTCATTATTCCATTTTGGGATGTTCCACAATGATAGTCCTTTTCTAAAAGTGGAATTAAAATTTGATGATTTTCCAAAATATTCCTCATAAGTGAATACAAGTGTTGCAAGGTAGGTAGGGTATAGGGGCAATTGATGCAAATGATGTCACCAAATTTGAATTTAAGTGCAATCATTGTAGGTCCCCTTAAAAAGTGGGAATTCTCAAAAGGAACTATCAATTAGGAATGGAAAGAGTATATCGTAAATTTTCTACTTAAATCAGGGTACCCCAAGAGCTAGAAGTGAGTTAAGTTAAAGGTGGTGGAAGTTGAGAATCATACACCATTTGTCTACTTAGCCATCCTCCATATTCATCTTCAAGAACCTGAGGGAAGTCAATGTGCATCAATGTAACGTGTGGTTGGATTCCTGCATGAGAGAGTGGTATCAATAGCAGAGAAAATAGGAGATTTCGTAAGGTCTTTCATTTGGTTAGTTTACATTTTCTTGTTTTCACAAGAAAAAAAATTTGTTATGGTACTTTATCAAATGATCAAACAATCCAATGCTAACCGAAATTCTTGTATTGTTTACGATGGAAATTTAACCATGTTTGATAAGCTCATTGATGAGGTGGTTGTAATATTCTACGCCCTTCGGGTTGACAGGTCCTCTTCCTTCTGTAAATGACAGTGAGCACAAGCAATGAGAAAAAGAAATAGAATTTGATATGGGTTGTGAAGTTAACATGAGCCAGTCAGATGATCGTACTAGGGATAAGTCTTGACCAGGAGATGGAGAATCTGTAAGCCTCCAAGCCGGTTTTCACCATGAGTTGGACATCTTCCTGCATGAGATTTAAGGCTGCAATCACGCATGGACCATACTCCACAAACGATCATATTATACTGTTCACGGCCTCACGCTAAATTAACAGTCATACTTGTGGAATAGACAACAAAGCGAGGGAGAATAAAGAAGAGGTAAAATGTATAATCCACATTGCCAAAATGAGCACGAAAAGTATTTTAAAGGAAACAAAAAAATAAAGAAGAAAAGATCTTATCCTGTTTCGGATATTTTTTCAGATAAGAGTCATGAGACACAAGAATAACTGCCATTTAGTACTACCCCACAATTTCGTTAATGGTCTAATTAAAGACTACATTTATAGTCCTTCTACAAGTATTGACCACAGGCATTCAAATAGTAGCATCTAGGCAATGCTAACAAGTGATATGAGCAGCTCATGTTTCAAATGGAAGAGTTAATTTATAGGACTTCCCTCCCAAATTAGGTTCAAGCACTGGGAGAACAGAAAATGAAACCAGAGGAGAACATGTTTAATAAAAACCATCTAACTCTTATGAATGCTCTCCGGCGATGTTTTATGTAGGAAATCACTGACCACACATTTTCTACGTCGCAGGAAATAAAAAGCGAAGAATTACAGAAAAACAAAGGATACCTTGTATCTGTGGTAACCATCACACGCTACGTCCCCGGTGGCTCCATGCACATTCCCTAAAAGTTTGAATTCGAGCCATAAGACAATCAATTTCTGGAAACATGAAGCAGCTATTTGGTGTTATATATTTTTATCTCAGCAACTATTTAACATCACTTGAAGAATCAGTGGTGAATGATGAAAGGATATATAGAAAACATTAGATTATGGAAGCAATTATGTTGTGGAGAAAAATATAATAACAACTTATGTACTGGGTAAGGAAGAGAAACTGACCAGAGTGAGCAAATGTGTCCCAAATGCTCGGAGTCCTTCCATCTTTCAATGCCGCACCCTCGTACTATTTATTATACATACATACATAATTAGATTCTAACATGGGTGTTTGTGTTTTGAAATTACGATAAGGAAAAGGACACAAAATAATAGGGAAGGAATTTGGTAGGTTAGTAACCTGATAAGCAGAGGTTCCTGAACCGAAGACAATGTGAGGTGGGAGTGGGAATTCCCGTCTGGTAAGTGTGTCGCCGGCGCGGCACAACACTAAAAATAGTGAGGCCGGCAAATTCAGCAGTAAAAGAAGCAGAAAAAAGAGTGGAGAAGAGGGTGGTTTCGCCATGTCTTTTCGTTCTCTCTTTCTTTATCTTCTTCTACTACAAGTAGCATTCATTTACATGAAGCCAAATGGGTGGGTAAAAAATACCCCTCACTCACTCGTCATTTATTACGTCAGAGCCGAATCAAGCACTAGCAAGTACGCGCCAATTGGATTGGATTGATCAGAAAAATATCTACTCCTACTTTCTTTTTTTTGTCATTCGTGGTTTCTAATATATTACATGGGGAGCGTTAATACTACTCAATCACAAGATGCAGTATGGGTATTCAAAAGCTCTACCGCATAAGATAGTCACCAGAACAACTCTTGATTAATATTAGGAATTTGATTTTTCAATATATCCACCGAAATCTCTTTTTTTTTTTTTGATAACCGAGGAACAGCCCTACAATAGGCCACTAATTAGACCCACTGCACGACCCAAACCTCGGAGGGAGCTGGCGCAACCCACACCAGTCACGGCCCCCTGCTTAGCACAAGTACTCACCCTGTGGGGAATCGAACACCTGACCAAAGAGACTACCCCTAAAGTCAAGCACTCGCCCTAACCACTGGGGCAACTCCTGGGTGTGTTCCACCGAAATCTTGGCTTGGTCAGAAAAGGGAATTCATTGGAATACATCAAAAGTCGTACTGGTATGTAGCATTTTACAGCACTATTATTAGTTGTACCGTAATCTAACATTTATAAATAAATAAAAAATGCTAAGTACCCATAAAATTTATTTCAGAATTTGAAATCAATGGCTCATATTCACTCCTAAGTGAATTTGAGCCACCGATTACAAATTCAAGTTTTGTGCATGTAGCACTGTGCTTTCTCAAGATTTTTTTTAATTTTGCAAAAATTGGCTTTAGGTGGAAGACAATTTGGTTGGGTTAATATCTTTTAACACGTATGTTTCGGAAGAAGATGATTTATTTGTAAGCTGAGTGGCTTCCCGATGCTTTTTTAGTTATTACTAATGGTTTTGGTCTAGCATTCAGGTAAATAGGTTTTTGACTTTTGAGCATACTATTTTTTTTCTATGGATTCTATGGATTGTGGCATTATATAATCTGAATAGAGAATCAAGGGGATTGTCTGGATGTTATGGTTAGTTCCTTCAATACATCTGATTTGCCGTCATCGTCCTTGTTTAACCTTCATCTCTTTATAATTCCTCTGAGATAAACTACCATGATTATAATCACACAAAACATGTCGGTATACGTGCCTTGATGTAAGGTGTCACATCAGATGAAAAAGTGATTTATATCACTGACTTCTCGTTACCCTATTCAATCACAAACGTACGCAATCTTGTGCGACTATTATAGAAATTTGTAACTTGGTCCAGGGAAGGAACGAACAATTTCACTAACCGAGACAAGCCAGGCCCTATGGGACAGAGTTAAGTAGTGTCTCGGCTATAGGAGTTGCTGAATTATGGAAGTGTTACCCAGTTCCAACCATGGTACATCAAAGAACCGAGACACGAGAGGCTCTTTGGGACAGAGTTAAGTAGTGTCTCGGCTATAGGAGTTGTTGAATTATGGAAGTGTTACCCGGTTTCAGCCATGGTACATCAAAGAGAAAAAAAAAAAAAAAAAGGGACCAGGATTGATTATTCATTGCAAATAAAGACCACAAATTTAGTAGATACAGAATGATAATGGTCTGTGCCAATACATACTACAAATACAATTTTGCAAAGCAAAACCTACTCAGAAAACTTATATTGAGAAAGAGAGGAAATTGTCTTCTCAACTTCAATGGCGCCATCCAGACTCTTGTTCTTTCCTTTTAAGAAATTTGAGTACCAATGTGCGGAAAGCTTTGGATGTCTTTTCAGATCATTCAAATCTACGGCGTACAGGCCATATGAACTTTCATAGCCGTCCAGCTCGAACAAATCCATGAAAGACCAGTAGAAATACCCTCTTGCATTCGACCCATTCCTTCCAAATTGTCAAATAGAAAACAGTAAAGAAAAAACAAAGTAAATATATCAGATACCCTTAAAAAGGAGGCAAAGTATAGCAAATTCCAGAGAAGGCGCATCTTGACCTTCTCTGCAGGACTAGCAGCTCTGAGTTTTACAGAAGCATGAAGAGATAAATCTGCCCTCATGAGTTCAGCCTTTAAAAGATACGCTTTTTCACTCGCAAGCGAAGTTAAGCATCAATTATTGGATACAATAGAATAATGCTACTTCCGGATTAACTCTCAATACTACTAGTAGTGACAGGCTGACAGCAGTCGCCTTTTGTTAACAGTGTAGAGAATATCCTTTTTAATAGACGTCTAAATCTCCCCTTTTCTCATGTATTTTGACAAGCTAGATGGTTGTCTTAAGCTAAAAGCTGGAGGATTTGGCCTCAAAAACATGGAGAAAATACAGTTAAACTGTTCTAATGGCTTAAGCTTATGGTGCTCCAAGTTGTCGTAAACTAAACATACCTCATAGCATCAAGCAAACCACCGACGTACCCTTGTAAGTAGTTCACCCTTGGAGTGTCATTCAAAGTAGCATTTCTTCGCATGCGTTGGCCTGTCGACACAAGTGGAAGTTTCAGCCTGTGAATGTTTTCAATAGTTTTTAAAAAGCAACATTCACCTACCAATGAAAGCCTGTAATGGAAGTTTAAAGCACATCTTTCCCCGAAAGCTCAAACTGAAATAACACACACACGGGGAGAGAGAGAGAGAGAGAGAGACCATTTTCATGAACAAAAATGGGAGGGTTTCCATAAAATTGCTTGAAATATTCCAAGAGTGCCACCAAACCCGATGATGCAACAGGTAACTGAGTCAAACAAACTGGTTAGTTGAATGAAATTTAAATCTCTCCACAGCTAAACCAAATTCTTAAGGATTTGTTTGGAACTTGTGGAAAAGAAGACAAAGGAACCCATTGTTTGGTTTGGAGAGGAAGAGGGAAGAAACTAATTACTTCAAGTTTTGTGAATAGTGAAATTTTCCTCCCATTTTCCATTCATTTCCCTCTCATTTACTTTTCTTTTTTTTTCTCACTTTCATCAAGTTCTAAACATAGCGTAACATATATTTAAAGCCCTCACCTCAACTGGTGGTGTTAGCGCTGTACCACCTTGCACTACACAAAATCAAAAACCAAATAGTTTGGTTGGCTCAGTAAAACACCACGCTTAGATCATCAAAGCAGATGAAAAACATGAATCAGCAGTATTTCTCAAGTGTATAAATACTATAGAAACATACCAATCAACTCCACTGCCATGTCAGCATTGAAGTCCCTATTTTCCATTTTCAAGCTGCTTGATTGGTCCTTAATGTTAACTGTGATGTAGTGGTTCAGTCCTATGAAATCAGTTGAACCCTTGACTAGCTCAGATTCAAGTTTGGAGAAAGCTGGAAGCCTTTTGCCTACATTCTTCTTCATTATGTCAGGATAGTCTCCAAATACCAGGGGCTCCATAAACCTGCAATAGAAATTAGACAAAGATGGTAACACACGGGTGGTTGTCGCATGTATAAACAAGCAATAAGCTTCCAGTCTGAACCAGTGAAACGATTATTTTCACGCCAATCAGCTGTTTAAATAATAATTTGAGATGCATAGATTCCATGTTATGTGTTTATGCCTGACACTCACCAACCAATAAGAAAATCAGTGGTTCTTTGGGCTGCAATCACATCTTCTGTTGCATTTGTATAAGGGACAACCCAATAAGAATATAGATTTATTCCAATGAATCCATGTTGCTTCTCCTGTGAACACATTTTTCTCCAAATTAATCGACATTTTGTCTGATATTTTGGTTATTATCTCCATAATCAATTGAAAAATGAAGGCTGAAGATGACAAGTTGACAACTATGGAACCAACAGGTAGACATGAAATTTTAAAATTTCTTCCAAACATATGGATATCGCAAAGCAAGAATTGGAGCACAAGTCTTATGGAAATCTCAAAGACACTGAAGATAGCAGAATCTTGCAACCGAACTTAAGCTAAAAGCTCTGTTCAAAAGCAGAAATTAAACAAATCAAAATGTCTCGGGAAAAAAAAATCAGCTTTTAAAGCTTTTTAAAGTTATTTTTTGGGGTAAAAGAGCTTCTTAAACATGAGCAGAAAGCAGATGATGTGCCTAACAGGTAAGTAATATGCTGCGGCAGAAAAGTCACAGCAAACATCCCCGTAGTAATCTTCAGCAAAAAAAAAAAAAAAGTACTTGATACCTGATAAGTTTTCCTATAAAGTCTTGCAGCCGATGCGTGTGCAAGCAAGATATGATGACCAGCAACATATGGCTCAGTTGAGGAGTTACCCTTAGAACAATTGCGTACCCCAAATGGGGGAGAGCATCGCAGAGGTGGGCAACCTCCTATATCATAACCACCAATGGTAAATATATTGGCCTCATTCAAAGTGGTCCAATGCAACACCCTATCACCAAATTCTCTAAAGCACACATCGGCATATGCTATGAAGTCTTTCCTGCATTGCCATTCAATCGGTGAACTTTGTTACTTGTATATCGTATGTTTCTACTTCAATCATGGTACCCTGAGCGCTAGAAGTAAATGAAGTTAAAGGTGGTGGAAGTTGAAAATCATACACCATTTGTCTACTAAGCCATCCTCCATATTCATCTTCAAGCACCTGAGGGAAGTCAATGTGCATCAATGTAACATGCGGTTGGATTCCTGCTTGAGAAAGAGGTATCAATAGCAGAGAATAGGAGATTTCACAAGTTCAGTCATTTGGTTGGCATTTTCAGTGTTACCTTTTCTAGCTTTTCACAAGAAAAATAAATTGTTTTGGTATTTTATCAAATGATCAAACAATCCAAATGCTAACCAAAACTCTTGTATTGTTTATGATGGAAATTTAACCATGTTTGATAAGCTCATTGATTAGGTGGTTGTAATATTCTACGCCCTTCGGGTTGACAGGTCCTCTTCCATCTGCAAAAAACAGTGAGCACAAGCAATGAGAAAAAGAAAGAGAATTTGATATGCGTTGTGAAGTTAACATGAGACAATTAGATGATCTTACTTGGGATAAGTCTTGACCAGGAGATGGAGAATCTGTAAGCCTCCAAGCCGGTTGCCACCATGAGTTGGACATCTTCCTGCATGAGATTTAAGGCTGCAATCACACATGGACCATACTCCAGAAACGATCATATGATACTGTTCATGCATGCTAAATCAACAGTCATACTTGTGGAAAAGACAACAAGGCGAATGAGGGAGAATAAAGAATAGGTAAAATGTGTATCCACATTGCCAAAATGAGCACAAAAAGTAATTTAAAGGGAAAAAAATAAGAGAAAGAAGAAAAGATCTATTCACCCACAATTTCGTTAATGGTTTAATTACAGACTAAATTTTATATTTCTTCTACAAGTATCGACCACAGGAATTAATAGTAGCAGCTCGGCAATGCTAATAAGTGATATAAGCAGTTCATGTTTCAAAAGGAAAGGTGAATTTATAGGACTCCCCTCCCAAATTAGGTTCAAGCACTGGGAGAACAGAAAATGAAACCAGAGAAGAGAGAATGTGTAATAAAAACCATCTAACTCTCTTGTAGCTGCTCTCCGGCGATGTTTTATGGAGAAAATCATTGACCACACATTTTCTACGTCGGTGGAAATAAAATGTGGAGAATAACAGAAAAACAAAAAGAGGATACCTTGTATTTATGGTAACCATCACATGCTATGTCCCCGGTTGCTCCATGCGCATACCCTAAAAGTTTGTATTCCAATCCATATAACAATCAATTTCTGGAAACATGAAGCAGCTATTTGGTATTATATAATTCATCTCAGCAACTATTTAACATCACTTGAAGAATCAGCGGTGAATGATGGAAGGATACAGAAACCATCACATTATGGAAGCGATTGTGTTGTGGAGAAAAATATAATAACAACCTGTATATGTACTGAGTAAGGACGAGAAACTGACCAGAGTGAGCAAATGTGTCCCAAATGCTCGGAGTCCTTCCATCTTCCAATGCCGCGCCCTCTGACTATTATACATACGTACATATATACATAAATACACAAACACAATATATTCATCAGATTCTAAGAAAAGAACGAAAAGGAAAAGACCGGAGGGAGGGAATTTGGTAGGTTAGTAACCTGATAAGCAGAGGTTCCAGAACCGAAGACAAAGTGAGGTGGGAGTGGGAATTCACGTCTGGTAAGCGTGTCGTCGGCGCGACACAATACTATTAGTGAGGCCGCCAAATTCAGCAGTAAAAGCAGCAGAAAAAAGAGTGGAGAAGAGGGTGGTTTCGCCATGTCTTTTCTCTCTCTCTCACTCACTCACTCACTCAGTGTTACCAAAACTACTCCAAGCCTGCCTTCTACTAGTTCACAGATACTCATGGCATTTATTTATATGAAGCCAAAAGGGTATTTACGTCAGAGCAAGTACGCAGCGGGAACCCATTTTCTGACCGTGATTTGGCATCGCAGCATCTCTCGACTATTAGGAATTTGATTTTCTAATCCACCGAAATCTTGGCTCGGTCAGAAAAGGAAAAATTCATTTTTGCACTGGAATATATAAAAATTGACTTTTAGGGTTCAACCCTGTCATGGTACGTACACCGATGCTCCGCAAATACACACGACGCATCTTAATAGTTCATCTCAGAAATCAATGGTCCGGATTATAAATGAACTATTCGTGCATATAGTTTAAACTCTTTACAGGAATAGTTTATTTAAGAAATCTCATCTCCTAACTACTAGAACGTGGAAATCCGCATCACGATCATAAAATTCACTTTTCTTCTTTAATTTCGGTTAGTTTCGTGTGAGTACACCCGACAAAAAAAAAAAAGTGTAGCTACCAACTCTCACTTCCATCATATAACTCTGGAGTAATACTTTATTGATAATTAAGTGTCTAGGCCAACTTGCACGAATTTCGATTAATCCGGAGGACCAATACCATAGCCACTATGCAGCAGATTCCAAACCAATACTGCCACACACATGCACCATAATTTGCACCACACATTCCACTGTTGAGAATGTGCGACCCTCGGCTCATTTGAGGGGAGTGTGCTTTTTGTCGCGTCTGCAAGTTTTTCCATCACAAAACAACCGATTGGTATCTTTGAAAAATACCCGAAATTCAAGGATTGAGACGTAGTACATATTTATATGCAAAATAAGACAAAGGTGTGATTGTCCACTAGGAATGAGTAGCAAAATTGCATTTGTCCTTCCCTCTTAATGAATTTTTGGAAATTTACCAAAACCTTACGGAATTATCCCAAAGTGTGCTTGGTTCTACATCCTCTACCAATCTCACTCTTATTACAACGACAAGATGAGAAGGTTCATGTGCCATTTGTGGTGGTGCATGTGATTGTCATACCCCTTTCACAACATTTAAACTTCAACCATTGTGAGAGAATTCCATTACGGAACAAAGAGAAATTTGGACTACCAGAAAAGGTGAGTTCTTTTGAGAGTGAGAATGACCAGTCTCACAAAGTTTGAAAAGCCAAAAAGCCAAACTTAGTGGAACAGTAGTGAAAAGAAAGGTGTTTTGACAAGTAACCATTTATATTTTCTTGTCGATCCCTAACCAAAGGAAATTGGGGAACGTCTAATCATCACTCCAAGAGGGGCAAAAGGCTCTCACGACTGGAAAAATAACATTGGAACAGTAATCAAACCTAGACATCAGATACCCCTCTCAAGCCATCCACACCAATAACCGAAAAGAATATCAGTGCCTCGTGCAAAATCAAGCAAATGTCACAACAAATAATGTAGTAATTTGGTAGATTCTTGGTTCAAGTTTCAACAAGCGCATGAGGAAAAAAAATAGTCTGGAAATGATAACAGATGTTTGCTATTCCAAGTCCACCCAAACGCGATCAAACTGTTTACCCAAATACATAACTAGCAGGCGAATCAACAGCACCTTGTTCACTGCATCTGGAGTCAAAAGATTCAACTTGAACAAATCTCACCTGTTAAAACACATCGGCAAAGTGGAAAACTTGACCCATTAGCAGAAAACAAATCAGGAAAACAGATGATAAAAGAATTTCGGCCACAGGGAATAGACTGCCCTAAAGAACAGAAACATGTTGCAACATTACAAGACCTGGATATACTCTTGCTCTTGCTCCTGCTACGGCTCCGGCTAGGACTGCGCTTTTTCAGGGTTTTGCTATCATGCTTCTGGCGCTGAAGGAACGAAATTCCAAATGAAATTGAATACGTAGCACAAATAGGAAGGTGTACATAACAAAAAAAAGTCGCTGCTGCAAAAAGTTTATTAAGTACTTCCCTGTGGAAGGACAGGTGTTCACAGGGGAACCCTATTTCAAACATCCAATCTTATAGACTGTCAAGAGTTTAACCTGATTCAACTACCCTAAAACAGTAGAAAAATATATGGATCGCAATTGAAGGTCATTCCCATCTTTAAGAAAAAAGGTAAAAAAATCCAGGTTCATACTTGATAGACAAGAATGGGGTAAAGTTAGGCACACTATGCAAGTAAGTTCAGAAGTCCATTCCAGGTTCAAATATATTGCTTAAAGCCAATACGAGTTTTCACTTACAGATGGTACAGGAGATCTGGATCTTGACAGAGATCTGCAAAAGTTCCAGAAACAACCGATTTTAATACCCAGAAGTTCCTTTTAACAAATGTGATCCAAGAGCCTTGATGCCTCTTCCGTGTCACAGTTACCAGTTACCATGATTAGAATGGACAGGAAGAAAACCCATTAACAATTAAGAAACGCAACAGCGAAACGTAAAGACAAATACCATCCAATAAAAAAAATCCTAATAAACTTACAGTGCAATCGATAATGAAGCCATACAATGGTTGTTTAAGAGAGCAGTAAGCAGGATGCCCAAATGGCCAACAAAGAATCCATACACCTGCCCTAAGCATCGCAATGTTGAAAAGCAATGACAGTATATGGTTTCTACCGCAGATTGATGGCAGTTTCCAAAAGCCAATGCACTTAGTTCAAATCCAGCTTTACCATTGCAATCCATGATCTTTGTTCCCAATCTAGCACCCACGACATTTGCGATGCTTAATGTATAAGAACAGACATACCATGAAGATTTCTAAAGCTGCCCATCTAGAAAACACCATACCTCCACAACCGAAAGAGTTGTAGGCAACAGGCATTTGAACCATATCCAACCAAGATGCAAGATCCTAATATGCAATCCCCAGATCGCCGCAAAATCCATATCTAAAAAACAAACCATGTAATTTCATATCTTTTAATGGACAAAATGGAATTGGCATAGTTATCTGGCAGTTTTCTCAATACCACGTCTGCTAAACAAACCATGAAATGGAGAAAGGATAGCAAACACGAGACAAACAAGCAGAGTAAGCCAAGATCATTTCCAGTTTGAAGTTTGCTAAAAGCCAATTTACTTGTATGGTGAGGTGGGTAGAAAAAGTTGCTCACCGCGTCTCCATTTTAATTGAACCGAAAAAAACTCATAAACTAGAGTTAAGGTACCATACAGATCCATCCATTCTTTTATTTGTTGAGCATGAAGATGTCTCTCGCAAGTCGCAACATCCGTAGGGAAATTAAATTCAACTTGAAAAGGTGAGATGAGACAGAAAATGTCAAGTTACCACTCTTCCAAAAGCTTAATTAGTTAAGCTATTAATAAATGGGCCCAACTTTGTTTATCAAACTATTGAACACCCTCCTTCACGTGCAACCCCATAAATAGAGGGAAACAGACTATGAGGGGAGAAGTAGAACACAAACGGGGAACAAATGCAAAAGGAGAGACTTGAAACAAAGACCTATCCCAACCTGAGCTCTGATACAATGTTAAGTTATTAATTGTCCCAAAAGATTAAGCAGTTAAGAAATGTGCTCAACAATCTATATCAAGCTATTCAACAAGAGTAAGCTGGATAGTTAGCATGAACAAAGGCCACCAAAATGACGACCAAGAATTTATAGCCAACAAAGGTAAACACATCTTCTTATCGGTTCTCCGCACGCAGAAAACCACCTTTTGATTGTCCAAAATGGCCGGATTATCCAACATTGAATATCAAAGACAACAGATTCCTGCTGTTCAATTAGCTTCGCACATTGCATTCCATCTCCCATGCCATCTAGGATTGGATGACGGAGCTCCACTCACTTGGGAAACCATTTGAACCTACTTCGGTGTTTGAGAAGGATTCTTATGAGCCCTAGGTGATTGCAGCCATGACAAAAGCTCATACTCCACTTAAGAGTACTAAATATCCTCTCACCAACGTATGTGCTTACAACATAAACAACAAATGATATGTACAGAGAGATTTGTCCAAAATAATACAAAGGTAGAGATGGAGCCAATTGCGACACTTGATTCTCAAAAGCATGAAGCAAAATCAAGGCTTAGCATTTCTAGTCAACGATGTCCTAGTCAAAGTAGATGTCTTGGGAAAATCCAAATTGTTTTCTCAATTCCAACACAATTTAATTTTGCTGAAAAGAACCCTCCTCTCAATAAATTCTGGTGTTTGCGTTTGTATACTTGGGTGTGGTATTAGAACAACGAGTATGATAAACTAGCCATGAAGTTATCAAGTAGCAGAGATTGGTATATTTGATTCGGTAACAACCTCTGATTGCAGGTATATAGAGCTCAGAGGAACAAAACGGGTCTGTTGTAATCAAAATATGGTTTTGTTGAAGCATTACTATTAAAAGCATAATTCCAGGAAGAAACAGTTAGCCGACAACTGACAGGGGAGGTCACTACAATTTTTCAGAAACAACATGAAGTTTCAGGGAGTTAACAGAAACCTTAGGAAAGGTCCATGTATAATGATATATAATGATATGCATACCTAGACTGAGAGCGCGGTTTTGATCCAGAACGAGCCCGAGGAGAACCAGAACGTGAACGAGATCTAGAAGTTGAGCGGCGTGAAGATTTGGTTTTTGGAGACTTGCTGCAGGACAATTCCACAAAATAAGAAATCAAAAACACACCATACATGACAACAATAAAACCCCCAATAGACATCAACCAACCTCCTGCTCCTGCTCCTGCTCCTGCTTCGACTGTAGCTCCTGCCTTTCGAGTCAGCAGGACTACGACTACGGCTCCGGGAATAGCTTCGGCTCCGGCTTCGACTTGATTTGTATTCTCTCACCTGATGGAATAACAAAAGAATCATGAATGGTGAGTGATAATAATATAGTACTACACATATTGATATTGAAGTATCAAATTAACAAACCATACTCATCTAACACACAAAACAAAAGGGTAAAACCATACACGAACTATTCCGTCAGAAAAAGCATTCCGAAACTCGGAGTCGTCAAGTTTCCTAATCTGCAGATAGGAAAATAAACAGCATATCAAGCTCATGATTGGCGCTACAAGGTAACTCAAACATAATAACTTGAAATGTGTCCAAAAAGAAAACCAACAATCAACTTACAGCATATTTCATGTCATCATAACTGGTATAGTCCACAATCCCCTTCGTGCCTGCAAGACAACCATAACATTCATTGTCATAAAGTATTAAACTCTGTTCAAAGAGATAAAAGACATCCAGGCCACTCTGTAATATGCATATTTGAAGCAAGAAGTGGAATCCCTGGATCCACTAGATTCTGTATACACATGATGCATGTGCAACAATTTTTGGGTACCATAAATTTTCTTCTTCGAACCACTTCATTCCTAAATAGCTTGCGGAGAAGAAGCTTACATAATTGTTATTATCCTTCACTGTGTTCAACAAAGGCTGAGCTAAATATTTCACTACCTCTCCCAGAACCGAGATATTAGCATTAAACCAATAAGTCATGAGCCAATACTGTGCTATAATTCTAGAGAGAAGAGCATAGTTGTCAAGGGTGAAAGGTGAACCAAGGCAATAAATTCTGCTAGAGTCTAGGGGAGAGGCAAGGCGAAAGCCTTTTCGAAGGGAGGTGAACCTAAGAGAGAAAAATAGGAAAAATAACATACACTAATACCTCAAATAACAAACACTAAGCCCATAAATTTTAGAAAGTGCACCATCCAAAAGATCCATAAAAACATCCACGAAATGTCAAATAGTCAACAATTTTTGCATAGAGAAGAACTAAAATGTCAAACTCAACAAAACGCAATCCTCCAACATTTGAACTAAAATTAAAGCAAGTAATTATCCTACAGCCTTCCAATCATTCTAAGGAGGATTTAATAATCATCATCAACTATGCTATATCCTATGGCTGTGATTGAATTTGAAAGAGGCGAGCCTTTTTGTTGCCTTTCGCCTTTCTTGCCTCTCATGACTTACTCGCCTAGGCAGAGTTTTATTGAACTCACCTCGCCTCCCACCCCTCAACGCGACAACCCATCACCTTGAGGCACCTCTCGCCTAGGCGTCGCCTTTCCCCGCCTTTGACAACTATGGAGAAGAGAATCAAGTAGAACCATAAAACTTATTTTTTCTCAAACAGGTTTTCCAAGCATGAAAAATTCATAATCAACACCATTTTAGAACTTTTCATCGACCACAATTTCTGCAGAAAAATAATCTAGTTCATTCGTATGTCCCGGACAAAACCTCCAAAATAGTAAGACACCTTCCAGAGTACATGACCTCTTACTAACATTAACATGCGAGCACATAACATAAAAAGAAAAGATGTGGCTCTTAGTCCATCTGGTTGTTGGGAGTTCCCTTCAGTTGTTAAGCTACTAACTCCCCTCTAACCCCCACTAACGTATACCATCTAGCAAAAAAAAAAACACAAAAAAAAAAAAAAAACAATCTGACTTGATCGCATAATACAATACCAGATGCATCACGAAAAACTTGGGAGAAGCAGACATCCCCTGCACGACGCATGTGATCCTGCAATAAAACACATCACATCAAAGTTCATTAAAGCAGAGGTACTATAGACAGTGAAAAATGAGGAGTGCGTGGTATTTTCTATCTGTATGCACATAATCCATTCTTAAAGATCATGCTCACCTTAAGGTCTTGCCATGAAGCAGAGCTAGGCAATCCGGTGACTAACACTGGACAATAAAGAAAAACGAGAATAAATTGGCGATAGATCAAATGAAGGGAAGGTATCAGTTTGCTGCAGTGTTGTCAAAGTCGCATGCCATGTGATAAAGATGATCTGTCCTAAGGAAAACATGTACAGCATGGCACCCCGTCTAAGTACCTTGACTCATAAGACATGTTTCTTTATTGTACAATCTGCAATTCTACCTATATGGCATGTTCAATGAATTTCTACCTTCAACTCAACCTTTGTCAGCATTAACAACTTTCTTCATTGTTAATCGTCATCGTTGAAACTCATCGAATGGACACTCTCACACTGACCATGTTTTGAGGAAAAATCATATATGAAGACTAAAATTCAAGACATGTAGAGTATCTTACATCTGCAATACTCAATAGACCAAATTGGACATAAGAACTTGGCCTTTCAGGCCTACTTTTTGTAATGGGTCTTGCTAACCTCCACACAATAGGTGGAGGATAATAAGTATATAATGACAAATTAGTTTGGATATCAATGCACATCTCACGGATATCAATATACTGGCACGGATATTAATACATTTTTCTCAGATATCTATGCATTTTCTACTTATTATCCTCCACCCTTTGTGCTGAGGTTAGCATTTCCTGTGTAATTTCCAATATTTGTGTGGGAAGTTATATAGCGTCGACAATGCAGTATATTATTCAGTTTCTTCCTAATTTCTTATTCATTAGAAACTTGGCAGTGACATTTGCTTTGACTCTATGCAGCGTATTTTCCTTAGATTTCAGCGGGCATGCACGCCAAAGTGCTCTGGTGTGAGCTGCTCCCTTAGGACAATGGAGCCTCACAGTTGGCTGAAATACAATCTGCCTACACAAAACAGCGAATTAAAAGCATTCCCTTCCCCAATTCGCAAATCCATGTGCCAATTCGCCTCCTTAGACAGATTGTGTGCCCTAGGTTTCTATGCACTTTAGATTCTTTGAACGTGTTCTAAGACTATTAGAGACAATATTCGCTGCCATTGGATATATGGTTAGTACTCCGCTGTTGCAGGTAATTGAACTAATGACTGTAACTCTAATTACCCATAACATATTATACATACATATCCACCAATGTATCTTACGATAAACAACAAAATATGGCATACAAAAAGAGTGGTACATGATACAATTTCACAAAATTGGTCTGTTGATAGAAAAAATGAAGCCAAAAGAGGGGGGGGGGGGGGGGGGGGAAACATGCACGTATTGTTAATAAAGAAATGCAAACCTCGATATTCAGAGCGCCTAGACACTCCACCACGCCCTCCTCCTCCTCCTCCTCCTCCCCCTCCCCCTCCCCCCTCCCCCTCCTCCTCTCTTATAACCACTATAACGATCTACTGCTGACGTTCCACGCCCTCCATGTGCAAGCTCCACCTTTATGAACAACAAGAGAACTTTGTAAGTC